>BHFT01031055.1:1382-16427 GCA_004320025.1 Laticauda laticaudata
GTGTGTGTGTGTGTGAGAGAGAGAGAGAGAGAGAGAGAGAGACAGACAGACAGACAGACAGACAGACAGACAGACAGACATGGGGTAGGGCTGTAGTGGGGGGTGAAGGTGAAGAGATAAGATATTTGTTCAATTATTTAAACAAGTTCTCTCTCCTGGAACTGTTATTCTCCCCAGGGCCACACTTCTCTAAAAAGTGCTACCTGCAAGTTAACAATCCCAGCAATGTGGCTTTAGTTAGTTAGTTAGTTTGTTTGTTTATCAATTATCAATTGCCTGCCCATCTCTCACAAAGTGACTCTGGGAAGTATACAATAAAACTGGTAATTAAAACAGTCTATAAACCCCATTAAAAGTAATGAACATAAATAAAGCAAGATCATGAGAGGAAACATAATATGTATAACACAGCCAGCACTTAGGCTTCCTTTTACCAGTGGATCCCCAGGCATAGAGGAATTACAACTCTCTAGCCAGCTGTGCTGGTGTCTGACCTTGATTAGCTTTTGTTGTCAGGCACATGAAAATTGGTCATAAATGTGTAGGTTAGTCAGAAAGTTAACTTTTATTAACATCATAGATGTAAACTGTTGCTAAATGAAGTAGTTGCTAAATTATGAGTGGCTATAATAGATCAAATATCCCACAGGTATGTTTTTGCCCAAATGGTAGATCAGAGATAGGTTAAAAAAAATAAACTTCTAAAAGATTATTGAATTCAAAGATTCATTTAAAACAGCAGGACTTTTTTCCTAGCCTGTATGTATTGGTAAAATCACATCCAAGTAAAATTCAGTCTGACTGCTCAGTTTTTTGTTTATAGCTAATAGGCATCATTAAGTTTTCATAAATTTAGAACAGATCAGAATAATAGAATTGGAAGGCACCTTGGAGGTCTTTTAGTCCAACCCACTGCTCAAACAGGAAACATAATATCATTTCAGATAAATGGTTCTTTTTTAATCTGTTCTTAAAAAGCTCTAGTTTTGGAACACCCACTGTGTTTCTTCCCCAAACCCCAAAAACTTTAACCTTAGACTGTCTGTCTACTATTGACCTCACCCCTTTCCTAAGAGGTCTGTAGGGGACATGCATAAACGCACCAACGTGCCCACCGACCCTGTCCTATTGTTTCTTTTATTTTTTTTAATTTTTCTTATATGTATCCATGTATTCATAACCATGTTTTGTACTTATAACTATTATCTTGCAAGCAATTGACAAAAATAAATAAATAATTAATTAATAAATTTCTGGAGGCAAGACTTTCCACTTATTAATTGTTCTGTTTGGAAATGTATCCCTAGTTCTAGGGTGGTTCTCTCTCCTTGATTACTTTCCATCCATTGCTTCTTGTTCTGCCTTCAGGTGCTTTGGAGAATAGACTGACCCCTTCTTTCTTTACCATAATTCTTTCTAAAGAAATCTAAAAGAATTATCAACACTAAATGAAATTTCTTGCTGAATGGAAAGAACTTGTCCAATCTGATGCCCTTTTGACAAGTTGGACTCTTTCAGATTTCTAAAGTCTGGCCTAGCGGTTAAAGCACCAAGATAGAAACCAGGAGTCAGTGAGTTCTAGATCCATTTTAGACAAGAAAGCCATCTGGGTGACACGAGGCTAGTCACTCTTTCTCTCCGTTCAAAGCAGGATTATAAAATGGGGACAGAAACTTGGACAAGTTTGTGTGATTCTGTTAATAGACTCCAACCGTGTTTTTTAAAAATTTGGCAACTTATCTTGCATGAACTTCAAAGGAGCCATCAAGCTGGCTGGGGAATTCTGGGAGTTGAAATTCAAAGATCTTAAAATTGCCAAGTTTGAAAAACACTGCCATACAATAATTAAAGTAGAATTCTTGGATCATTTCTTGATTGATGTAGATCAAATAGCTAACTCTTCCCTCTTGTGATCCTTCTGCATTATTAAGGAATTACATATACAAAGGGTGCTTAATGACCACCATGTTGCTTACTGAGTAGGATATTTTTATTTCATTTTGGCAACATCTTTTGAGAATGGGGCTTACTCTTTTCATTGGTTTGGGCCACATTTGGGTCTTTTCAGCATCTTCAGTTTTTACCTAGTAGGAGCTAAAAGTTACTTCTACTTTATTTGGTAAGCTTCCTGAAGTAGCAGAAGATGTGGTTATATATATGATATGGTCACTGGAAACGGTTAGAACTCAATGCCATGTGGTTTGAAGGGGTATAGTAGAGACAGTGGTGCAATTCAACTGGTGTAACAACCAGTTTGATGATCGTGCACTTCTCAGGATATAAAGGTGACAGCATAAGGATTCTATTTTTAGACTTGTTAATGTAGCTTTAAAATAAAATAGAGTTGGCTTCTCTGATCTTCCTATCTGATCAACCTTCTAAAGTTGACATAAAATGAAACATGGGTAAAAAAAAAACACTGAAAGCACCCCAAATCACATTTGGGTAACTGTTAAAATCATAACAACAATTGTTTTGCTGTGATTTGACTGCATGCATGACTCCATTTATTTGGAGGGGGAAGTACGTAGGAAGAAGAACATGCACAAAAAAAGCACAAACTTATAACAGCAAGATATATGAAACTGGTAAATTGCTGGTGGGTTTTAGTGTGCCAGTCTCAATATATATTGCTTTTTTTGCAAGTTAGATTTAGGAATATTTTCCTTAAAAAGAACAGCAGGACTCATATTAGGTGCAGTGGTGGTCTTTTACATCACTGAGACAGAATTAATTTGCAAGATACAAAAAAAGATTAGCAATAATATTGTACCAATTTAGCATTCAAAGGTCTGGGGCTAGACAGCCTGTGTGGGCTATGTGCAAGTATGAGCAACACAAAAGCATCTGTTTTTATTGGTATTTATTCCCTAAAAATATGCTTTCCAAGCTAGACTTCCATTTTCAGCTGTGCTGTGTTTTTTGGATGTGTTGGTGGCATCAGTGGAAATATATGACAGGATTGGAAGGACGTTGCTGAAAACAGCCGGTTGATTTACATCAACTTAGCAGACTTTCCACAATGGCAAAGTAATCCTAGATCTAGTGGGCAGTGACAATGGCAAATAGGAACTTGTTTTAAATCAAGGAATTTAAAAAGCTGTCAGTTGCACTTCACTGTATAAACCTCAAGGATTTATATTTTGAATTATTTCCAGACCCATTTTTCTACCCCAGTGGGTTGTAGTTACTAGCCTCAATTTTATCTTTCGAGTTCAGAAACAGTTTCCTCTCTTGGCTGATAAATCTCCTGAAGGAAAGCTAAACATCTTTTAGAGAAGGACCCAATATACTGTATATTAAAACTTCTGTTTGCTGATAACTTGCAAACATGAGCTATTATTGTTCAGGCCCCCCCACCTCCTACTTACTATTTTGAGAGGCAGAGCACTCCGTTGAACAAATGAATCAAAATATTCATATTCATTCTTCTCCATTGTGTTGCTACTGTATAGGTAAAAATCATATGAAGGTTGCTTTAGCTACTTTAGTCCAATACCCAACAATGTAGCAGAGATGTTAAGATTCCAGTATTCATCACAATCCTAGACCTTTCTGGGTGCCATATCATAATTGCTGATTATGATTTTCTCCTATTTTAGCTTTTAATGTGATTTTTTTAAAAAATAACCCTTGCTTTGTTTTGCATAATGTATTCTTAACTAATTAGACACCCTCCCCAAGGATTGTTCAGAGGTCTCTTGTATTAAGATAACAGAAAAGACAGGAGTTAACTTATTAGGCATTGGAGACTCCATCTTGGATCAGCAGTTTCTGTTGTCCTTCAACATATATTAAGGCAGAAAGGGTAGAAAAGGTGGGCTTCTGTCTTGGACGAGACACATTCAGGACATACTGAACCAGAATGGGCAAGCAAAATAGCTCATAAGGAATTAGCATATGAAATCTGGAGAGAGCACTGGTTGAAAATTAAATTTAAAAATGCATTTGATTTCCATGTGTGGACAGTGGCATTCTTGGGGGATTATGACTCTGGATTTTAAAAGTTCATTTTCTTGAAGAAATAAAACACCAGAATTCCCAAACCATCAGTGACCAAAATCCTTTGTTTTTCAGAGTTGATGTTGCATCATCAATTGCAAACATTCCCCAATGCATGCTCAATTCATTTTAATTGCACTTTATTCACCTTCTCCTGGCTAGCATTCCATGGTCTCTGAGCATGTACAACTATTATTGATCCATTTGATGCATTTATCATTTTAATAGACCACCACAGTCTCAAAGGACTCTCAATGGTTCAGAAAGATAAAAATACATAACTAAAACATCCACATAATGTTAAACAGAGAATACAAAACAATCTGTGAAGCCAGCCAAGATGGTATTGTAATCAAAAAACCTTCTGGAAGAGCTGCTCCTGAAAAGTAGATTTAGTGAGAACCCATCTGATATCTACTTGAAGACCATTCCAAGGAGTTTAGCTACCATTTAGAAGTGGTACTTCTAAGCCATGGTCTTTCTTACTTGTTTGAAATCAGGAACCACTGGCAGCTTATCTTCTTAGCTAAGCCAAATTGGTCAACAAAATTTATATTGTCCTTGTGTTCCTCTAGGTTTGACAATAATTCCATTTTGTATGTGAATTCTATTGTTCTGGCTACAAATACAGCTTCTATTTTGATGACCTGCCACCTCTATGTTGCTTCATATTTCCATGTTTCTGAAACTAAAGCTGTGACATGTGTCAATGTGCTTTTATGTTGAGTTGATATTAAACTGAATAATAGTCACAAATGAGGTTATATATGCAATGTTCTCCTAGTCCATGTATACTTCTGACTTCTTTTTAAAAAAACAACAACAAATTTTATTGATTTTGCAATTAAAAAAAAAGACACAACAACATAATAACACGTACATAATTGAAGAGTAGGGGAAAAAAAGGAAAAAAGGGGATGAGAAAAGAGGACTGGAAAAACAAAAAGAAAAAAGAAAAGAAAATACACAAAAGAGATTTGTTAAAAATATTCTTACTTTTGACAATTGGTGAGATCTTTTCTTCCTTTGGTTTTACTATCTCTAAAAACTTTATCTTTACAAGAATTTAGACATCACTCATAAATTTATCTTATTCTTTCTATCCTATATTCTAAAATTCATCTTTGTTCTAACCACTTATACCAATAATTCCAGCTATTATAATATATTGAAGTTTCTTTGTTTTTTTTTAAGCCCATGTCACACTGCACCAACGATGCGAAAGAGGATGTAAAACGAGAGAAACACTTGCCATCCATTAGGTTAACTCCTGATGCATCCATTCTTACTCACTGCATACGTTTTCCATTACTCTCATCCAGTCCAGGCATCCGTCTACTGAGATGTCATCTGCCCTCAAAAGTTTTGAGCTCAAACAAAACTTTTTGAAGGATAAGTATCCAACGCGCTACGTCTTACATCCGTACGCATACTTATGGGAACCATACCATATAGTTCCTTCGTCATCTGTTATGTGTCCGCTATATCTGCAGCATCCGGCTTGCGCATCCGCACAACTCAAATCCGCGTCCAGCGAAAACAACGGACCACAGGAAGGTTAAAGCGAAACGCGCATGTGGAACGGACACGCAGCGTCAGAGAATCACGTTAAAAAGGATGAAAGCGGATGCAGCTCGCATTTATTAAAACATTAAAATGGCAAAAAACGTCATATAGGGTACGTTACATCGGATAATTTAAGATCATGTCTCTGCAGGAGTCCAAGAGATTGCAGAAGACACCTAGTGTGGAAAAATTTATATTTCCTATTAAAAAGGGGGAAACAAAAATCACCTGGATCGCACTTTCAGTCCAGCAGACCAAAGTTTATGGGTGCAGACCCGTTTCAGCCCTGCCCTCTTCTCTTGATCTTCCACAGCATCCAGTCATCTCACACATGGATTGTCGCACACTCCTTTTGTTAGCTTGCCATCATTCTACAAAGTGCGAAGCCTTCTACAGGCTCTGTTCACCCTGTTCTACGCAAGGAAAAGGAGCGCGTCCAAAAAGAAGTGTCTGGGTCCGAAGATGGATCACAAGAAGCAGCCAAGTACGGGACCTGCTATGACAAGCTGATGGTGCGAGCTAGGAAGGAAGACACTCGTGCATTCCAGCACGTTCCTATTGAGGATGCCACCAGCCATGTATTGATGAAGTTGTGGAGCGGCTGCACACCCAGGTTACCAAGGCAAACACCACCTTCATGGCCCAGCCTGGACCCTGGCTGACCTGGCACTGACTCTGCATCACCTGCCTCAAGGACCACGTAGCAGGAGCATGCAGTATGCCTGGAGTTGCCACACAACATTTAAATCAGCATTGTGGTCAGAGAAGTGCGTGCAGGCCATCATCGAAAATACCTGGAGAGCTCCTCCAGTGGCCCCTCCACTGAAGAAGGCTGAAGAAAGTTGCGCGAGCAAGTGTATCAGAGGTGGAACTTCCCCACACCGTTGGAGCCATAGAGGCAAGCACGTGGCCTGGAAAGCTCCAGTCAATCGCGGTTCCACTTATTGTTCAACTACAAGGCTTCTCAGCAGGCATCTCTTTGACATGGCCATTGCTCACTACAAGTTCATGTACATCGATGCTCAGGCAATGGGTCCAGCTCAGATGCAGGCATACAACACCAGTGACCTCCAAGAGGCCTAGAACGGCAACCTCATCATGGGCTTCCCAGCATCCAGACCCCCTGCCCAATGACACACAAGAATGTGCCCTACTTCATTGTGGGAGACGCCTGCTCTCTCAGAACCTACCAGATGCCTCACCTGTAAGAGAGGATCTTCAACTACAGGCTGTCCAGGGCGATGACGGGTGGTGGAGAATGGCCTTGGCATCCTGGCCAAACAGTTCCAGTACTTCTCACCACATGAAGCATAGCCCAGAACGGTGAGGAAACATTGTGAAGCTGCTGCATCCTGCACAATCTCATGCGCACCCGCACCCAGGTTGCAGAACAGACTTGATGACATGGAGCCTGGTGAATACGAGGCAAGAGCGAAAACCTGATAGACACTGTGGATGTGCCAGGCCCCAACAGAGGCTCATGTGAAGGGATGAAGCCAGCGCAAACCTCCTGAAAACACTGTGAACTCCCCAGCTGAGCAGTGGAGTGGCAAGACAGGATGGTAGATGCTTAGTGGATGCCTTCCTTCAGCCTGTCTCATCACGACTGTATTGAGATTGTGCCATGTATGTTGAGTGGCCCTACAATGAACAGGCATTTAATAAAAGTTGTGTTTATGTTGAAATGTGTTATGGAATTGTATTAAATTTGTTATGATAATAAAGGGCCAGGTGTGGCACCTGGGAGAGTGGACCATACAAGTCCCACTATGGCTTGCACTGGAGGTTTATCTATCCCAAGCTATACCCACTCCCACAGGATATCCTGCCATCCCACAGCTATTACCCATCCACAGGTATTCCTGCCCATCCCACTGCTACCCTTACCCATCCCACAAGCATGCAAAGCTTAACCATTTCTAAAAGTTTCCACTCCAAATCTTTATTCACTAAAAGAACTAACCAAGTGTGTGAAGCAAAGATAACCTTATTAATAACGAACTGTAAAAGCAAAAATGACCCAAGAAAGTGTCCCAAGCAAAGATAAAATCAAACAGGTAGCAAGCCAGCTCTTGCCACTCTTCTCATCACTCTGAGGCATGCCATGAGTCTCAGCGGGTAAGGGTCCAGTGCTGTGATAGCAGTGGCTGAGTCCTGGTCTGAGCGCACCATTGGGTGCCTGGTCCCGAGAGGACAACAGGCATGGATGTGTGGGAAGGAAGCTCTCAGAGAGCTGGCTCAGTCCTGTCATGTTGAGCAGCCCCCTTCCTCCATACATGGGTGTCAGTCCCAAGGACCGAGACAGACTTTCTGAGCCGGGTTGGCTGTGGCTGAGGAAAAGGAGTGTTAGTGGGGCTGTCTGCGTCTGCAGAGTGAGCGAGGTGAAGGCGTCGTTGGCATCGTGTTGGCGGCGGTGGCATCAGTGGCATTGGTGGCATCCGGTGGCACCTGTGGTGTTGTGATTGTACCAGCTGCCTGGACGGGAGCGGCTGCCTGTGCTGCTGGAACTCCTGCGTAGCCGAGCCTTGGTAGGCGAGCGGCCTGTTGAAGCCTTGGAAAGGCTGTGACATCACCTGGGGTGAGGAGCAGACCGGACTGGTTGGAGCAGGTTCAGTTGCGCTGGAGGGTGGGCAGAAGACCTTATTCCTCTCTTTGATCACCTGGTTACTGCGATTCGGACATTGTCCATGAGGGTCTGGTTCACGTTAGGTGAGGAGGAAGCTTCTCTTTAAGATGATTCAGAGTGTACCAGCTGAGAGAGGAGATCTACGCTGCTTTTTGATGGTCCCTTGATCTCCAGCAGGAACGAAGGTGGCTCGTCCCTCGGTCTGGCCTTTCTGCCTGCTTTCTGGAGGTGCTGGGGAGGGTGGGTTAGATCTCTGGTGGCAGTGG
Source organism: Laticauda laticaudata (assembly GCA_004320025.1). Lineage (NCBI taxonomy): Eukaryota > Metazoa > Chordata > Lepidosauria > Squamata > Elapidae > Laticauda > Laticauda laticaudata. The sequence continues at coordinate 9,843 of BHFT01031055.1, forward strand.
ACTCTTCTTGCTCCAACTGCATCAGGTCCTCCAACATGCTCCAGCATGGCGACTGCAGCTGTCGGGGCGGTCTCCGTTGTGGGTGCTCCAAAGATACCGCCTGGACCCAGGAGCTGACTCTTGGCCAGAAGAGCGACTGCTCTTCTGTGCGGGCGCCTGAGAGAGAGGGTTGACAGAGGCGGCTGCTCCTCGTATGTTGGACGTCACCCTCAAGGAGCTGCACTTGGCCTCAACGTAGGTCTCCCGGTCGGAGAGCTTGACCGTGCCTGGCCAGACTTCTTGAGTGCAGCTTCCCGTAACCAAGTGGGCATTGTGCTTCCACCACCAGGAGCACCTCGAAGTGTAGTCCAGCTCTCTGCCTTCTCTCTCCAAGCCGCCTGCTTCTGCTTGGGCTCGATAGAGCCAGTGTTCCCTTCCGCCAGAGGTTACTCGTTCTCCCTGAAAGCCATTTGAATACGTCATCCTCATTTCCTCTTCAAAGAGTTACTGTCTCCCTCCCTATCTCACGAATGCCTCTCCTCTCTCTGGCAGGCCTTCTGGGCCCTCATAGCAGGGCTTTGAGGTCTATCTTGTCCAACCACACCTACCACCACACAGCAGCAGCACACCAGCTTAGCACCAGCAGTAGCGGTACGCAGCAGCAGCTAGCACCAGCAGAGTGATTAGGCACCAGACAGGAAGCACCAGGACCAGGAGCACACCTAGTAAGTAAGCACCAGCAGAAGCCACCAGCACCAGCGAGCAGCACCAGCAGAGTAAGCACGAGCAGAAGCACCAGCACCAGGAGAGCACCAGCCGAAACACCAGCACCAGGAGCAGCACCAGCAGAAGCCCACACTAGCACCAGAAGAGTCAGCCCCAGACACAGAAGCCCCAGACCAGAATCAGAGTCAGCACCAAAGGGGTGGGATGGTGCGTCCTTGTCCTTCTTGCCAGGGCTGGCAGGAAGTAGCACAGTTTCCTCTTCTCTCGCCATGTTGTTGGCTGAAGATGTTCTGGCAGCAGGTCTTTCTCTGAATTGGTGACCTTCCTTGAGAGCTGCACATTTTATATCCGTGGGGCTGGACGCAATAGCATCCTCCGCAGTGTCGCAGTGAACGCTTTTCATCTGCCTAGCATCTGCTAGCATCCGCTAGGCATCCGGTTCATCCGCTCCACATCCGCCCTTCTTGCCTGCGTGTGCGCTTTGCTGTGCTTTCCCCGGAAGCCTGGACATGCCATCCGCTTCCATATCCACTTTTTTCCATCCGCTTAGGCTTCCGTTGAGCAATCACTAACATCCTCACTACATTCTCCTCCCATGTCCCCATTCCTTTCCTTGTTGTCCACTCTGTTTATGTAATTGGGCACTTTTGAGAGCGGATAAACAATGTGGATGGAATATTTTCTCGTGCTGCTGTGTCCTTTTTACATACATTTTTCATCCGCTCAAATATATCGGCCGATGTGACTTTGCCTTTAGGAGCTGATGTAATCTTCCATTTCTGTGCAGTTTTGAAATTTTGGATAACAACTCTTTGTAGGTATCTGGAATGTACTCAACACTCAGCAAAAGCCAACACAGCTGCCTGTTAATAGATGTATTGTATATATTTCTGTCTTTTTGTTTGATATTTAGTTTGTCAACACATTCTCCCAGTAGAAAAGACTCTGTTTAATTTCGACTCTTGTTTCTTTTGTAATATCTTCTAGCTCAATTTCTTATTATCTTCTCTAATATTGTTGTGGCTTTCTACTGCAAGACCACCACATTTGAGAAAAAAGTTCCTTTCCTTTTTACATTTCCAACATTTGAGCTCTGGTTTGCGGGACAGTTTTCGCCAATCAGATCTGAAGGACGAATGGTGCCTATCTAGTATAAAACAGTTTATATGCCATTTTCTTTGTATACTGCCCGATTTGTAATCTTTATTATACTTCCCCGAGACTTTTTCCCATTCATATTAAAGCGATATTACATCCTACATTCCTACTCCAAGCAATATTTTTTCCTTTTATGCTATTTCTTTCTCTAATTCTACTTCAGCGTAAAACAATGTGTTAAAAATCTCAGTTATTCTATTCTTTGTTCCTGATCCCATTAAAATTTTATTCTAGTGCTTGGGGTTTAATTACTAATCATAACACCGAATTTTTTTCTATCCTGGTTATAGTCTAAGCTATGAATTTTGTAAACTATCCCATTGGACTATTTTAAAAGTCCCGCTTTTATGATAGTTCTTGTGAACGGGATTCAAATTTCCTTCGTAATCTTAAGTGGACCAATTTTTATTATCATTCTAGAAATATCCAAATATTGTTTGTGAGTCGAATCATTGCCTCCCATTGTTGATGAGCCAAATTGTGTGTGACTTTTAAATAGAATGTCTTTTCTTACAGTATTTTTTGACACGAATTGGTTCACCTAATTAGGAGTCTCTAAAATTAAGTGTCTGTGAAAGTATTTCTGGGGTAATTTTTCCCTACATCCATAAAAAAGCATGCCACCGCCTAGGAGGTCCGTTTGGAATATGAGATGAAGGATTGCGCGTGCCCTCTATGCAATTAGATAGATGCATCTGTTATTATGTTTAAGTTTACCCATTAACTTTTAAACCTACTAGGGTGGCAGCTGTGTAATACAATTCTCCCAATTTGGAAGTGCCAAACCTCCCCTGCTCTCATATCTGCCATTGCTTTCTTAAATTTATTCTGGTTTTTTTCCATGCAAATAAATTTACGGCAATAATTTTCTTGGAGTTCTTCGAAAATTTCTAATGGAATTTAATTGAATGCATCTGAAAATAGATATAAAAATTTTGGGAGGATATTCATTTTAAACGGTAGAAATTCTTTCCGCAACAAGTGAAAGTGTAATTTGCCCATAATTCTAGAGTCTTCTTTACCTGAAAATCAAATTTTATCATAGGTTGGTTTTGTTTAAGTGCTTACAATGTGCCTGATCAACCATATTCCTAAATATTAACTTTCTTTGTCACATGTTTCCCATAATTTCTTTCTGTTCTTTTTCCTGCTTTCTGTTAAGTTTTTAGTTCATTAATTATGTTTTTCCTATTAATTTTAAGTCACTGCTTACCGCCAAATTTGTTTCTATTTCTTAATCATTTTTCCTCTTTCAATTGCGATCTTCAATGAAAAAAACCATAAATCATACAGCAATGCTTGTAATTTTGTAATTCTTCTGATTTAACTCTTTAGTCCATTATTCTGGTTTTTGTCTAATCTTAATTAGTAATGTTTCCTAATGTTGAATATGAAAGCAGGGGCAGAACGGGCAGCTTGTTCAACTCCTTTTTCTATTTATGTATTGGACAAGTCTATTCCCCATTTATATAATATTGGCCTGTTGTGTGTTTATAAATATTTGGTTATAATATTTTCAATTGTATGGTGCCTAATTTCACATTATTATATTTTTTTGTATTAAGAATTGCAAATTTAAATTATCAAGGCCTTTTCAGTGTCTAAAGACATAAGCTGCAATCTGTTTTTCGGGGTGGGGCTTCATAAATTCTAAAATACTAAACTGTTTTTGAGTTATTACTAAATCTGTCATCGGAAGAAATCCATTTATGAACTTCAGTGTTATATAAGTTAATATTCTTTACAGTCTATTAGCTATAATGGAGGCAAATATTTTGTATTGTATTTAATAGTGAAATCGGTCTAATAATTGTTATATATCTCTGGGTTCAGAATCCTCCGTGTGGGGATCAATGAAATGCAGTGCTCCCCTCCATGAAGTCCAGCTTTTAGCTGCCAATATAACTATCATTAAAATTTCCAACATAAAGTTGGTCCAATCTGTTCTGGCATTTTTTATAATAACTCTCTGGGATTCCCATCGAGGATACCGCATGTTATAGTGTTTGTTGTGGTTCTCTATTGCCGATTTCAGTTCAGACACGATATATCGTATCAGTTAAGTGTTTCTATCATTTCTGTCTTCATTTCTTTATCTGTTAATTCATCTAAAAGATTCTCTTATCTATCCTCATTTATTTCTCTTTATATTTAAGTATTAAACTCTTCATAGTATTTTATGTACAATTTCTTTCTTTTTCCACGATACTCATCTTGTTGTATATCACTGTTACATTAACTGTCTATTAATTGATATAATCAATCTCTTTTCTTTCTTTCTTTTTATATTTTAGAGCTAACTCACTTCCTGCGCGATTGGCACTCGTAAAGTAGCTGTTATTACATTCGAGATTGAATGCAGTTTCATTCTTGTTCTCACTTAAGTTCATATTGTGTTTTGTTATTATTATCTGTTTTTTGTAAGAGCGTGCGGGGAGTTCTGAGTAGCATTTATAGTTGGTATGAGTAAATAGTGTTTGTTGTAGTATGTTAATTTTGTTGGGATATTTTTCTTTATTCCTCTTAGAATTATAAGAGAATTGTTATGCCTCTTATTACTGCCTTCATGTATCCCGATGGTTTTGTTTCTTAGTTACGCCATTATTATTTCTTTTCAAAAAATAATTTAATTCCTCATTTAGGTTTATCAGTGATAATCCCTTTTCCTCTTAATAATTGGCGTATTTAAATGTGCTGATTTTTATATATTGCAGTGTCCAGTTTCTATCTTTCGATATTTTCTCGTGAATTGTATTGTGATCGCCCATTCATTCAGTAGTATTTCAATTTCTTTTATTTCATTTGCTGTTTCCCATTCATCTTGCATAGCATAGGTCAATTCGTGTCCATCGTTTGATGTGGCATTTGAATTAAAAATGTAAATTGTTTCTTTTTTTTCTGGGTATAGTTTCCTCCATAATCACCAAATTTAATTCTCTCAATAATTTCTGTTACATATGCTTAGGGAACTCTCTTTTCCCTTTTGGTTATTCTCCCCCTTCTGCTATGATCTTTCTGATAATCGGCAATAGAATTAAAATCTCCTATAATCAAAATTTTAATTTTAATTTTAATCCTCTCTGACTTCTGTGTAGCAATCTAAATTTATCAAGCATCCATTAATGTCAATTGAGCTTTTTCTAAGCATAATTTTTAAAGAGCCTTTTAAGATAAGGGGTGCTAGGGGATGCGGAGAAATACTCTGTTTACTACAATTACATTTGGATAACACAAATTTTCCCTACCCACAAGGGACATGAATTTATTTAGCCAATGGAAGCTTTCCCCAAATCTATCTCTGCTTTTTGTATATATTCACAAGCCACTTTTGTATATATTCACAAGCACTAAAGTAGTGCATGTATTCCCTCTAATATGAAAACCTTGAAAGTTTATTATTATGGTTTTTTTAAATGTAGTGAATGAACACTAGGTTTTAAAGTATTGGTGATGTATTAATCTTTTGATTGCTCATTCAGTCTGCAATTGGAATAGAATTATTTTGGTGCCACATGTAAATTTTGCATGCTCAGCTAATTGAAACTAATTGCTTAGATTGATGGCTACACTGATAAGATAATGGTTTTTGTCCTACTTGCTTACTTAGCTATTTAGAGATTTTTTTTTACCCCACTCTGCAATCCTGAACTCCTTATAAAAATCAATCACCTGCAGGCTTGTCATCAGAAAGACTTCATAAAAAGAACAACAGATGAGGCAGGAAGTGAGGTTATCTCATTGCCCTTATAACTTTTGTATATTTTATAAAGTATATTTGTACATTTTACATTTCATATTTTTAAATGCTGTTATTGCTGTTAGTTACCTCATACATTTGGTTTTCTAATTAAGGTTCGCTTTGTGTTTTCAAGCTGCATTTGAAAGTCTCTGGAACCTCTAGAGCCAAGAAGGGATATATTTCAATTAATAAATAATTGCATAGATGATGACAGGGCAAGACCGATCAATATTTTTGTGTGCTCTTTTCCAAATTTATTAAAAATTGGCCGTGTTAAGTGTATGCATAGCTAAGTCACACATCTATGAACTTAGGTTTACTGTGTATGCAATATCTTTAATACAAAATGAAACAATTCTTTGTTGGTAATTGTGATGTTCATATTGTGTTCACTCTTCCCCTGAATTGTGTGTGTAACTTCAAGTCAGTTTCTGACCCTGGCAACTACCTGACAAATCCTTGCACGTTTATTGTCAATATATTTAGAAATAGTTTCTTTTCTCAAAAGCTGAGGATCAATGACTGGTCCAAGGCTACATAGCTGGCAGCCTACTTCACTGATTGCAAAGAAAAAAGAAAAAGAAAGAAAAACAGCAAAAAAATGGAGTACCATATATACTGCCTTGATCTCAGAAAAATGGTATAATTTAAATAAATAAATAACCTGCATCTGATTCTCATGTTTAACAAAGCAATGTAGAAGTAGAAATTAAATTATCTTTCATATAGGCATATACAGTTATAGAAAAGCCTGAACACCAAAAAAAATTGAAATAGAAGATCGATTGATTAGTGAGCTATCCTAAGTCATAAAATACAGTTGCCTCTTTAAAAAGCACTTTTAGGACTACCATAAGTATTGCAAAAAGAAAAAATGAAACCAAGTTGAACTTGAAGTTCTTTAAAATATAAAGCCCCTGTCACACTGCACCAACGGATGGAAAGAGGATGTAAAACGGAGAGAAACACTTGCCATCCGTTGA
>BHFT01031057.1:0-11484 GCA_004320025.1 Laticauda laticaudata
TATTATATATATACAATGTACAATGTCTCTTCGCCTTTCCTCATTTGTTTGGCTAAGAATTAAGTAAAACTTGTTTTATCTGAATTTATTGATTGACTTTAAATATGTTACTGTTAAGTTGCTCTGATGGACTGCAAATATAGATGTTAAGAAATTGGAGCATCTTGTCTGAAATGTAAAAGTTGAAAGATTTAGATAAAGGTATAATAGCTTTTATGGGTATCTGAGAATTTATAAGTCCTAACCTTGTCTATATGGCAAATATTGCCCATAAAGGCCATAATACTAAGCCAATATTTGTTAAGCTTCTTAAGACTAAACTATTAAATAGTGGGATTTATATATCAAGGCAAAAGCAAGCTAACCACATTAGGCTTAGTGTTATGTGTAAAGCAGGCTTTGTATTAGAGATATGACATAACTCTGGAACAGTTTTATTCCAAATCAGTGATTTAAAGTGTTTGTCTCCAACTTCTGTTGGTTATTGTATCGTTTCTTTATCTTTTCTGCAAACTATTCAGAAACTTAAGAAAAAAATCTCTAGAAAGAAAGAATGAAAATCTAAATTTTCAGTCAAGTTGTTCGAATAGCCTGTCTAAATTATTTGTCTTTCAGATTTCTTGGATTTCATTTCCTGGCAAGTTCAGCCACCATGAAGTTTGCACTTGGCTTCCTATATGTCACTTTAAACAAAACCTTAGAAAATACAAAAGATCTTAGATGATACATTTCACCCCACTCCTGAACTCCAGCAATTAAATGGTATATTGCCTCAAAATACGAACATGTTATATGGTAAATTAGTACATGTTATCAGTTTTCTAGACAATGTTTTCTAATTTATTTGCAATCCCATAGTCTAAATTTAACATGGTAAAAACATTCATTAATGAATTCAGGGTTTTGACATTTTTTGTCATGTCCCAATACGACAGGTGTAAAGTTGTTCCCTGGAATTAACATAGACATTACAGCTGTGGTTCTTGATTTAGAATAAGAAAGGCAATTCTCCACAAATTACTGAACTATAATTTCTAGCAACCACAGCAGGGTGGTTAAGAGGAAGGAATGCTGAAACTCAGATTCAGCAGATATCTGGAGGGGCAGAGGCTTCAGTCTTCCTTTTGAGAAAAAATTCTTAGACAACCGAAGCACTCTCAGTTTGGTGATTAGACATGAGGAAAATATCTAGCATGGTTTATTCTTCTGACAGGTTAAGAATCACCACTCCAAGATTTAACCACGGTGTACCAAGAGAACGAATTAAAATTATTTAACATGCTATGAGGGACCTGTTTGATACCAAGCTAGTTTCATGAGCCTGTTTTCAGAAATGCTTGATGTGAAATTCTCCACGAGAGGGCAGCAAACCCTGACATTTTACTTCTGTTGTTTAGGGCCTTGTGGTCTCTTATGCTGTTCAGCATCCAACAGATATTAAACTAGAACTCTTGGTCAGATGGCTGCTAGAATTTTTTGGTAGACAGCAAATTGGAAGACAGTGATGCTGATCCATTTGTGCCCATCAAGTTAGATGTTTAAAATAGGCTTTTGATATTTCTATTTCAAAAGGAATGTAGTATTGAAATTATCAGTAAATACCATTGTATATTGCATATATCAAATTAAAATATAATGAACAATAGGCAGTCTTTTGAACTTTTGAATCTCAGTCTTCTGAGATGAAATCCCATGATATATTTCAACATTAGTCTTATATCAAAGGAAAAGTTCTACCAGAAAAACATTTAATAAAATTATACTATACTTCACTCAATATTTTTATTTCCAAAGAACATGTGGAGTTATTCTTTGATTAATAATCTGCCTGCTGTTAGTGCATGGGCCATTCCACATGTCAATGAACACAGCATGCTTTGGCCTGATCTGTATTAATGAAAATATTTGTTTAATTACTGCCTCAATCCGAAGGACTTTTCACAACATACAGTAAAAATAATCCGCAAACAACAAGTAAGCAAAAAGGAACCCCAACACAACAGTAACATCTGATACAAAACCAATATAAATGTTCTGGACCTATCAGCCAGGGCCAAAGGCTCTCTGAAATAAAATACATTTAATTAATTTTGGGAATATATTTTTCAGGGGGAGTATTCCACAGGATGAAGATTATACAAATGTTCCATTTGGATAATAAGATACGTGAGACCGGTATTCCAACAAACAGCTCTTTATTTAACAGTATAGTGACTTGTAGCCGAACATTTGCTGAAGCCGTGGCAGCCCTTCTTATAGTGGCTGCTCGCGCTTGCGGCCATGACAGCTCTTTAAGAATTCCGCCGTCCAGGTGGCCAATTCAAAATGGTACTTAATTGACCTCATGCGAGAGTGGCCTGTTTCGGCCAATCAGTTTTAGTTGTTTTGGAGTCTTCTAATTTTCCATACACAACAACCCCTCACCGCCTTTTGGTTTTGTCCAACGTGCGTCAACGTCACGCAGGTAGGTGGGGCTTTTGGCGGGTCCGACTTGACCTGCGCAGCTCAGTCTCAGCATGGTCTTCCATCAGTTGTGGACAGGATGCCCTTTTCCTCCACGTCTTCTGCATGGAACCTCCTGGAAGGGTGAGTCAGCCTTTTGCCGCTCCGCAGCCTGGGTCTCTCGCTTGGCGGTGAGGTGCGCTCTGCCCGCTCCCTCGCTGGTTTGTCCGGGTTGGTCGAAGGCTGGCCTGGGCTGTCTCCTTCCAGGAAGGGCCTTGCCTGTTTACTTGGTTTCTCTTCTCTGAGGTCGTCTATTGGGTAAGCCCTCTTTTTTGTTTTATCTGAGTTTTCTAATTCCGGTTTGTTGTGTCTTTTGTCATGTTATTGGTGGGTTTGTCTCTCCCTTTTTTCTTATTTTGTGTTTCTCCCCCCCGTCAGTTGTTTTTGGATCATTAATTTGTTTTGCGCGGTGCTGTTGTATTGAGTTCCACATGAACCTAGAGCGAAGCTGGTCAATTTGTGCTGCTTCCATGTTCTGCGTCGTCTAGTGCGAGTCAGTATGACCGGGCCCTGTGGATTTGAGTAACTGTGCTGGAAGCCATAATGGGTCCTCGGTAAGATTTTTTATGTAAATATACACTATAGTAAAGGAGCGATATTGTATTTTGAGGATTCAGGGGTTTTTTTTTTCACAAGTAAAGTGGTGTAGTCTATCTAGGTAGGAACGCAATTTTCTACCCAATGGAGAAGTTTCAGCTGGGCTTTTGTTAGTGGGTTGTGCTAGGGGTGATATGCTGAATTGGTTAACAGTTTGTTAAGTTCTATCTTGGACACCCCCGTGTCCAGTTTGTCTAGGCCTCTTTATAGTACAATGAACCATGCGTCAGCTCATGCCATTTGAAAAGCCGGATGAGCCGCGCTGTCCAGGCATGTCGGATGCCCTGCCGCAGCCAGGTATTGTTCGAACGGCCTAAAGCATAAACTGGGGCCATTGTCAGAGACTCTACATTCTGGCTAGTTCCATGTGTAACAAAAAGTCTGCTTTTCAAGTTGTTTTATGAACTGCTTTTCAGTAAGTCGTGGATGCGATAAGGATAACCTCTAACCAGTTTTGAATAAGCGTCATGTTCGCTGACCCCGCTACTGGCGCAGTCTTTATAAAAATAGTGTTCCCTTTTTTATTGCCCAGGCAAAGTCAATATGCAGTTCTGACCATGGGCCTATTGGGAGCTTTCCCATTCCAGGACTGAGTGGGCAAGAGGGGGCGTTAGCCTTTGAATTTTTTGGCAGTCAAAATGGCATGTTGCCACCCATTTTCAATTTGTCTTTGTCAGCCCTTTGCCACCAGACGTACTCCTGGCCAGGCTTTCATTTTTACTATTGCCCGGATGTCCCCTTGTGCAAACATGCACAACACTTTCCTACTGCCAACTTTTTGGAATTACCACCCTGTCTCCCAACAGTATACAGCCCTTTTCAAAGGGACATTTTCAGTCTGCCGGGTACGACAAAGGTTTGTAAAAGTCTCGCTCTATGCCTCACTCCGGGCCAGCCCTTACCTACCCAATGCGGATTCGAGCTGTCAGCGGGTCTTTCACGGTAGATCTTTAGCACGTCAGCTGTGGTTAATGGCAGTATTCGGCCATAGTCTCGAATTCTGAAAAGTGGAGAACGGTAGGAGTTTGGGGTTGCCTTCCTGTCAGGGCAGCGGGGAATGGCTCACGGCATCTGCAAGGATAGATGGTTTTTCCTGGGCGATGAATGAGTGTGTGCACATTCCACTCATCCCACCACATTGTATGCAGTGAGAGATTCTGACCACCTCATCATTCTTGGCTGAAGGGATGCCTCGGGGTTGGTTTGTTCCCTGCCAGGATTCCCTAGCAGGGCTGTGGTCTGTGATAATTAGAAAATGTCTACCATATTAGATAATTCGTGGAATCTCTGTTGACGCCTGTTATGATTGCGAGGGCTTCTCAGTCCAAGTTGGCTGTAGTTCCTTCAGATTTTGAACAGCGTTTTTGGAATAGAAAGGTGATTGGTGCTTTCTTGCCCTCTAGTAGCTTGTGACTCAGTATGGTGCCTGATTCCGAAAGGCGATTGCATCACAGGTGACCGTCAGTGGCAGGGTGTTGCTGTATTGTATTAAAATGGTGTTGGATGTTAATAAGTCCTTAATGTTTTCAAATGCTGCTTTTGTTCTCCGGTTGGCCACAATTCCAGACAAGTTTTTTTTATGTAATAGTCAGTGTAATGGCTCACTGATGGGTTCCTTTTGGGCAGGAAGACATTGTAGAAAGTTTAATAGAACCTAAGAACGCTTGTTTAAGTCTGCTTTGTATCTTACACCTGGGTGTGTCTTTAATCGCCTTTTTTTCTTTTCAGTGGGGTATAATCCTTGCTCAATCTAATAAGGTAGCCTAAATTCGACTTGCATTGGTGGCTAGTTTACATTTTTTCTCTTTTGAACCTGAAGCCCTGCTTTCCTGAATTCTTCGCAAGACTTCTCGTCAGTCCATTTTCTATTTGGTGTTTTTTTTTGCTGATATACTATACGTCACAAAATAGGGAACTATCCTTTTATTCATTTAGAAGGTGCTCCATGAGCTTGGAAAACGCTGGGGCAACGCAAATTGAAGTCTGTTACATTTGGAATGCCAAATTGAAAGTTCTGTACATTTTGAATGCCCCTCTGTGTGGTGACTATAGTCTGAGCCTCTGCCACTTTCGGGTCAAACCGGCAGCTGTTGATATGGCTTGCGCAAGATTCAAGCCTTCGCGAAAATTTTTTCTCTCCCCTAATGATGCCAACAGGTATTGAACTTACCAGAACAAGGTAATGCACTTTGCTAAGTGCATGATTTGGGTGGCCTTATAGTCACCACAAGATACGCACTGACCCATCTGGTTTGACAGGAGCACGATGGGAAGTTATTCCCACCTGGCATGGTCGACTGGCTTTAACACCCCTTGTGCAAGCGAGTTTGTTAAGTTGCCTCATCTATTTTGGTTTTAAGGCAAAGGAGAACGCTTCTTGGCTTTTGAGGGCCTGATGGAGCGTATCTTAGGGTTCTAGGCTGAATGCTATTGGGTCCCTTGTACTTACTAGGGTCCCGCAAATACATCCGGAACTCTTCTCCAGCAGGCTCTCCTCCCAATTTGGTCTCAGCCAACGCTGTTTGATCCTGGTCATTCCGAATTCCCAAGCAGGCTAAGGCGATCACGGTTGACGATTGTCAGAGAAAAGCATTCCCGTGTCAGCGTGGTTTTATGAATTCTATTAGGAACATGCTTCCAAGACCCCTCACTAACGGGATTTCGGTCTTCCCTGGTAATCTTTAAGTATAAGCTTTTTGCTGCTTCCTTCAGTTTCCTCTTTTGCTTTGATGCCTGTATCAGATTTTAAGTGTGCCGAGACTACATTGACAGGTATGGATCCGGAGATCCTACTTCATTGTCAGCGAGGGTTTCCTTCGATTTTCCAACATTTATTCGGACCTTTTTTTGCTTTGCTGCCCTGGATTTCAAGATTATTGTTTGATTGTCTTGCTTTCTCTAGCTGGTCTCATATCGCCATCTTCGCTGTTCTCTACCTCGGCTTTCCAGGCTTCGTTTTTCTCTCTTGTTTCGTGGGATGGGTGGACCGACAGGTTGCTGCCACATTCTCTACTTTGGTTACTATTAGCTCTTTTTGCTATTCACAGCAGTTTTTTTTTGTTTCTTGCAATTGCCCCTGCGAAATCTGCAAACGCATCCCAGGCATTATCTGATCGCGAGCGCCAGGTGATCCCCTGCCACACCCAGTACAATGAGATATTGGCATCATCCTTCCTTATTGCTCTTGTCCACCAACCTTTTTCTTTTGACTGATAGATAATATGGATATAGGATCTGTCATCATCGGTGTCGCTCGGGAGTTATGGTCTTCTATGGTGCCGCATCCCGCAGTTGGGTTGTTTCTGGTGTTCTTGTCCGAGCGTGTCGTTTTCTCGAGTGTTTAAGATTCTATTGGTTACTGAGGACTTTGTTGAATATTGTGAATGCTGGTGCACATGAGTGGCGTCGTATTTACTGGCCTTCAGCGGACGGGTGGCCTTTCTGTGATGCGCTCAGCACTGATGATATTCGCGTCTGTGTTAGCAGCTGCTTTGGAGCGTAGCGTCTTCATCTGAGGACCACAATAGTCTATTCATGGCTTCGTCCATGTTCTAAATTCGCAGGCTTCCTCCAATATTTCTTAGTGAGCTTGCTACGAAATCTCCATTGATCTACTTTGTGCCTTCTAGTGGATAATTCTGTTCCATGGTCCCTTTTTAAGACGTGCTTTGAGTACAGACGGAGCACACAGGTGCGTAATGGGCTCGTAGCAGTTCGGTTTTTAATTCTGGCCATGCCATCTTGTTTTACGTTCCCGCGCCAAGTTCTGGCTTATGCCTGGCATTGAAATGGTGCAGAGCCACGAGCATGTAGTGTGAAGAATACAAGCTTTCTTCTTCTGGTCGGCTTTAATTTTTCTTGTAGCTTCGTTGCTTTCCTACAGAACAATTCAGAAAGTGTGGTCAACTGTTATTGAACTCCCAATCGAACTTCGAGCTGGGTCTTCTGGGAACGGTGCGGGCGGCGCCAATTGCTACCGGCCATTTTGGTTGCTCGGTTCTTGTTGCTGCGTGCTCGGTGTCCGCTCTTCTAAGAATGATCCCACCTCAATTGCCAGTGTTTTCTTCCATTTGGATAATAAGGTACGCGAGACCGGTATTCCAACAAACAGCTCTTTATTTAACAGTATAGTGACTTGTAGATGAACATTTGCCGAAGCCACAGCAGCCCTTCTTATAGTGGCCGCTTGCGGCCAATGACAGCTCTTTAAGAATTCCCGCTGTTAGGTGGGCCAATCAAAATGGTGCTTAATTGACCAATCCGAGAGCGGCCTGTTCGGCCAATCAGTTTTAGTTATGTGGAGTCTTCTAATTTCCATACACAACAACAAACATACCATCTACCTTGCACGGATTTCAAACATTTTCAACAGGTCCTTTCCAAATAACCAGAGAAACAATCTACTCTATTAAGTCATTTACTAATAAAAATGGGTGCTTCGTTATGCTTTGAAGATAATAACCAGCAATTTGAATTGAGCCAGGAAACTACTAAGGTAGTAACTTTAATATAGATGTAATTGTACATTAGAAGCATTTTGCAGTCTCACAATAGCATTTGTATCGCTGCAGCATTTGGATTATCTTCAAAGTCAACACAGCCAGAAAACTTTGCTAGTCCAAATGAGTGGTAAGTAGGATATGAATTATTGGCACCCTGAATCTGAAGCAAAACTTTTTAGTGTTTATGAAACTTTTTCAGTGACAAACCTCAGTTACATAGTAGGATTGTGTCAAGCACTGAAAATGAGCATTTAGCCAAGCACACTGGTGTGAACAAAATGCAACATCTTGGAACCTTAAAGCATCTGCATCCTGCAAAAGCTTTCCTTGTTTTCTCCTTGTTGGGTATACACAAGTGACTCACATCTGCTTAGCATGATAGGTGTAAATGGAAAGGTTACATAATTTAAATAGAAATATAATGTATTTCTCTTGAAGGAGACTGTTCTCATTGCAGAACACTCACAAGTCAGTCTTTCCTGTTTAGCATTTTTTTTAGAATGCTAAAACACCCAAAATGAGTTTATTTTATTATTTCCATTGGATTAAATAAATCCATTGGATGTTTTTAAATAAAGGACTGAAAAGTAGGACACTTCTAAACAGTCAACAAATTACATTTTCTCTGTAGAAAAATATTCTTGCAGTTGGAACACTATTGGAATACAATAATTTTCCCGAGTCTAGGAATATGTTTTTTTGGGAATTCTGGGTTATGAAAAATGGGTAGCAGAGGTAAATCCTTGACTTACAACAGTTCATTTAGTGACAGTTCAAAATTACAGCAGCAGTAAAAAAAAAAAGTGACTTATGATCAGTTTTCGCATTTATGGCTATTGTAGCAATCCCATGGTCGTGTGATCAAAATTCAGATGCTTGGCAATTGATTCATATTTATGATGGTTGTCCGGGGTCATGTTATCCCCTTTTGCAACCTTCTGACAAGCAAAATCAATGGGGAAGCCAGATTCACTTAACAACCATGGCATCAATGATGGTATTCGTCTGGTTCTGCCCAGTCCTGGAGTGTCGGAAGCAGCAATGAGCAGTGGAGACAGAACCAGTTCTCTCTGCTGCTCTGTGTTTGGCCCACCTACCCACCCAGGCTCCCATACTCACTTTTATGGCCAGAATTCAAAGCGCAGCTATTTTGCGTGGCACAGAACAGCGCCGCATGGCAGCTGCTGCAGCAACCAGCATCATGCAGGCTTTCAGGAGGTGAGTTAGAACGCCTCTGTACCTGCACAAATGCCTCTGTGCCTGCACAAAGTGCGCATTTGGCGTATGCATGTACACAAAGTGTGTGCATGCATGCAAAGCGTGCCCACCAAGCCACGCCCACCAAACCGGTGGCAACTTTATTTGAATACCACCATTGCATGGCACTAATTTAAAAAAATTACAGTGGTTCACTTAACAACTGTGGCAAGAAAGGTCGTAAAATGGGCAAACTGACTTAACTGATTCACTTAGCAACATAAATTTTGGGCTAAATTGTGGTTGTAAGTTGAGGATTACTTGCACTAGATAGAGACGTCTGAAATAAGAACTTTCTCTGGTGTTTCTCCAAGCTGTAATAAAAAAATTTGCAAATGTTTGCTGTGTAAATGGATTGGCAAACATTCTTAAAATTCATGATTACTTGGAAGAATCATTCTATATCTGTTTTGATAAAGTTGGTGGCTGAAATTTTTTATAAAAAAATACTCCAATAGCTTTTTCAAATGGAGGATACAGAACATATAGAAGGAATACATTCCATAAGCTCGCTATTGCATGCAGTTGCATTTTCTTATTATTTCTTGGATGCTGCATTTTATTTATCAGCCTTTAAATATTAGTGCCATGGGAAAATAAATGGGTTAAATCTAATTTATTGTTAAATTGTGTGTGTTCTACAACTCTTCCTTTTAGATTCTGTGTAATTTCAAAATGCTAAAAGTTACTGTATGCAAAGTAGTATGAGGCAGAAAGAAAAATTTTCAATTATCAATGTGTCACAACATTTTGTTACTGAAATTTCTATTCCATTGCTTTTCTAGAAATATCAATAGCACAAAGCTTTGAAAAAGAGCTTTGAGAAACACATTCTAGCTTGATTTCAGTACTGCTCATAACCACTTAGCTCATAAGCTCTCACACTGGGTTCTTTTGTTGTCTGGAGTTTTTATGAGACCGTATCTGTCAAACTAATCTATGGAGATAAACCAAAGCCCACAATCATGTCTGTTAAAGGCACTGTGAGGGCTTTAGTCGCTTTATCATTTATTGTGACTAGTTAGTTATAATGAAAGTGTGATGATATGGAATGGAAAGTAAGGATGGCAAAAGCATTGTCTTCCTTAAAATAGGGATTTTTTTTAGTACAGAATAATAATAGTTTCATGCTAGCATATCAAACAGTGAAGTGAACTACCATACTGTTTTGAATGCAAATGCTTTTAAGGGCACAGCCAGATGGCTACATTAATGTACAGTCCTTCAATCCTTGAACCAATGTATATTAGCAGGCTATTTCCTGCTCTAATTCCTACTCTGATTCAGGAATGAGGCTAGTGAACAATGCTTTTTAAAATAGATTTAAAGCAAGATAAGTTAAAGAAATATTTGATGGCTGCTAGCAGTGTTGTTTACCTTCCCATGAAGCATCTCTGTATCAGAGAAAACAAGTACCAAACACTGTCCCTAACACAAGCTGAGGCTCAAGGAGGAGGTAAAACAACAAGAGTTGCCTTCCCTATCTTGCAGATCAGTCACAGATGGAAAGGATAGCAGGTAAAAAGTGACCACTCCTAAATTTGCCTTCCACCCTTCCCAGTTTGGAAAAAGAAACCAAGCAATGATTCGTCAATATCTGTCATGCAACATGAACAGCTGACAGGACAGGAATAGTCTTGTCAATTTTCCATATATCAGACTACTTTGAAACACAGATTTAGTACTCTTTCAAAGGAGAACTGAACTCTTCTGCTCTTTCCTGCATTACCTTTCCCCCCACACTCTGCAACTGTTTTTATTGCAATTTTAAACATCGGTTTTGTAGTATCCTAAAAGAGACAATGGAAAGCAATGCCCACAGACTGAGGGGTGGGATTATGCTTACAGTACAGAAGGTATGGTTGTCAATAGA
The DNA here is from genome assembly GCA_004320025.1 of Laticauda laticaudata. Lineage (NCBI taxonomy): Eukaryota > Metazoa > Chordata > Lepidosauria > Squamata > Elapidae > Laticauda > Laticauda laticaudata. The sequence goes on from BHFT01031057.1 coordinate 10,732, forward strand.
AACTGAACAACCTTTGACTGCATCAAGTATCCCAAATGTCCATGGCAAAAATTGGTTGAGGAAAAAGGAGACACTAGTTTAAAACTAGAACAGTTGAAGACAACTTTCAGCTGGGACTACAACAGCAAACAACAACACTAGACTTAACTGCCTCAATCTCATCTTCTGCAATAGTTTGAATTCAATTTACAGAATACAAATTAAAGAACCCTTTTCCAAAACAGTGGACCGACAACATGATAGACTTTGTCTTCAAACGTATGTCCACACAAAAATCATCACAATGATGGAATTCCCCCAATTATAACTTCAAAAAAGGCAACCTATGATCTTATAAACAATGATTCTCTTCATCCCTTGACTGCCATTTTTATTCTCTGCACTGGCAATACTGTAGAAGACGATTTACAACATAGTTTTTACTTGAACTCAAAAGCGTCATCAAACTATCTGTACCATTAATCAACTCCCAAAAACTAGAAAAAAACCAAAATTACCATAACAATAAGGGAAGCCTTCAATCGAAAGAAATCACTGGCGGGAAAAAACAAAATCTGGCTTCACGTTGCCAAACTTGCAAAGAAGCCGATACAAAAATTTATGCCACCAGATAAAAACTGAATGCACCAATTTTATCACATTAAACAGAGAAAACCTGTGCAGCCAATTTCCACCCGCACTTTTTACAATTTTGTGAACAACAAACTAAAAAACCAAGGTCCCAACCCAACCCCTGAAGGTATCTATTTGGTC
>BHFT01031060.1:0-40062 GCA_004320025.1 Laticauda laticaudata
TCTGTTTATGCAAATTTGGGGCACTTTTGAGAGCGGATAACAACGGATGGAGCCATCCCCGAAATTTTGCTCGTCCACTGTGTCCTTTTTGCATACGTTTTGCATCCGTCGGCCAGTGTGACCTAGCCTTTAACCTGTAGTTTAATGAAGAGGTACCAGCAGCTCAAAACAAGTTTCCAATTCCATGATGTTTCAGCAGGCACAAATGAAGGTATTACCTTACTGTGGCTTTGGGATACATATATCTAGATTTTAGCACATCTAGCTGACAGCAATATTACATTCTGAACAAGCCCTAACATAAGACTTTCATTCTTATTCTTGAGCTGCTATGTTTATTTAACTGAATCAGTCTGCTGCTGCTGCTTAGAGTGATGGCACTCAACCTTTAGCAGTCCAAGAGCCACTTCATTGCTAAGCAGATGCAGAGAGGTATAGAGCAGTGTGCAAACTCCCCAAAGTATTCGGCTCGCTGAATGCCCAGGCCCACGGAACAACTTTACAGCATATTAATAATTCATGGCCTTGTCAACACATCTTAAGAAAGGGGCAACTGGAGAGGAAGTAGGTGGAGCTCGAAGAGGAGAAACACCAGAAAGAATCTTAATTGCTGGACAAAGAAGCTCTGGATTCAGATCCTATGCAATCTTGGTCATATATAACTTCATCTTGTGCCAAACACTTTCTTCTAGCCCAAGCTACAATACCAATAATCCTTTGCCCTCTTGCCTTAAATAAGACGATGGTTTAAAAGAAGCGAAAGCATTATACCTAACTGTTTGCTAAATGCTTGATTGCCCTAAAAATGGTAATGTTAGTGCCATAGTTCCTCAAGCGTAGAAATTGGAAATAGAATTTGGCACGAAACAGAAATATTTACTACATATTATTTACAGTGTTCTATAAATCTGCAGTGGGGCACATGCTGTTCAATATATTCAATTACATCTGAGATAAAGCAATAAAAATAGCAATAGCACTTAGACTTATACACCACTTTACAGTGCTTTACAGCCCTCTCTAAGTGGTTTACAGAGTCAGCCTATTGGCCCCAACAATCTNCCCTCTCTAAGTGGTTTACAGAGTCAGCCTATTGGCCCCAACAATCTGGGTCCTCATTTTACCAACCTTGGAAGGATGGAAGGCTGAATCAACCCTGAGCCTGTGAGAATTGAACTGAAGTCAGCCGGCAGTCAGAAAAAATAGCCTGCAATGCTGCATTCTAACTACTGCATCATCACAGCTCTGTAATGAGTGGGTTAAATCTGCTGGTGATATATAGTAATCCAATATAATATAATAGTGAAAAATGTAAAAAGCTACAAGTTAAATCTAAAACATGGGAGCATGGGCAACAAAAAGGCCATTGAAAGGAATAGAAATTTGACATTGTACATAACAAAGTGAACTCAGTTGTGTTTTTCCAAGCAGAAATAAGAATTTACTTTATGTATATAATGCACATAAGACATTATTCTTTCTATCTATCTATCTATCTATCTATCTATCTATCTATCTATCTATCTATCTATCTATCTATCTATCTATCTCTCTCTCTATCTCTCTATCTATCTATCTATCTATCTATCTTTAATCTTCACTGTAAGTGAAAGGAGGAACACCACCCTACAAAACCCAACACAAAATGGAAGCTGTTCTTCTCCAGCAATTCCTCACCTGCTTTCCCTTATCGGTAAGGGGCTTGGTCCTTAATTCAACAATTTGAACTGATTGACTGAAAACTACATCTCACAGCTTCTCTGAGTGATCCTTTCTGGTGGTTGATGTGGCTTGGAGCTCCACCTCAGGTGCAAAGTGTCTGGTGAAATCTCTGTGTTGCAGACTCGCTACAATAACACAGACAGAATAAAAGATAGCAGGGCTACTACTGATTCAGACCCTTTCTTAGTGTGATCTGTAATGTTATTTGTATTAACTGGAGCAATGCTCTTTTTCAGTGGTGTCAAACTCACGTTGTCATGGCAGCGTCACTTGATGTAACAGGACCTTTCCCCCCCATTCGCGAAACCAGGCATGGGCATGTGACACATTTGACCCACGGCCCAGGAGTTTGACAACCCTGCTCTTTTTGGTCTTCTTCTCCACTCTTTTGAATGGCTACAGAATTTAAAACTTTAAGGGATTAGAAGAACATGGCATGCCTTTAATGCTATGAGAAGGCATTTTGTTTGTGTGTCATAGGTGTTGAATCTGAGGAACTAACGCCTTGTGAGTTCTAAAAATTTTGATTGTGGCTCTCAGATTTTCTCCAAAAATTGGAATGAATGATAACTTTTAGGTGACATAAGACAAATATTATTAAATACATGGCACTAAAGTTACATTAACAACATATAACATAAATGTGATTGAAACATAAATTAATCACATTTTTTCCTGATCTTCCCCCCTCTGTTAGACAGGGGGTATCTTTCGTAACACACCAAGCAAAGGCCAAATGCAGCAATTCTTAGCCCTGAAAATGTGCGCATCTCTTTGTTCCAGAAATGTGTAATGATGAAAGCATAAGAAGGGAGAATGCAAGCTCGAAAATGTCTATCAGCCGCTGACGAAGGTTATGTGGCCTTCTGTTTTCTGTGATGCAGAAGAACCTCCAGTTAAAATCTTCATTAGCTCCTTGTCTAGGTGGGCAATCTGTAGACATAGCAGTCTTCCAATATTCGACGGATAGGAGGGAAATCGACTTGTTCTCCAAAGCATCCAAGGGCAGGACAAGAATGGAAGTTTATCAAAGAGAGATCCAACCTAGAATTAAGGAGAAATTGTTTGATGGGAAGAACAATTCATCAATGGGATAGCTTGCCTCCTGGGGTTGTACTGTAGGTACTTCATCACTGGAGTTATTTAAGAAGAGACTTGATAGCAATTTGTCTGGAATGTTACAGGATCTCCTGCTTGAGCAAGGGATTGGACTAGAAGATCTCTAGGGTCCTTTCCAACTCTGTTAATCTGTATTCTGTAGTCCTCTCTTGGGGAAGTAAGGAGATATAGGATTAGAAACAGGCCTTCTTGGTCATAACTTTTCACTTTGGAGTAGTCTTTCCACTCCCAAAAATCCAGTGGACTTCCTCCTTACTGCAGTATCTGAAGCCTATTAAAACAGCAAACTCTCTCTCACACATGCACCCACAAGACTTTGGTACCGCTTCTTTGGAAGCAATAACTGAACAAGACTTTAGTATTTATAGAAACTACAGATTGTCTTTCTAACAAAAACTGTTCCTACTGAAATATATTGTTTTTTCAGCAAATAAATCCAAACTACATGTTATATTAAATGCAAATGTTTGTACTTTTTTTTACTACCAATTCAAGTGTTTCTATATCTTTGTGCTTGTGAAGAAAAAGGTGATGTTGGAGACAAGGTTGCTGGCCATTTGCCAAGATCCATGGAAGCAAAGTGCAGTCAAGGCTTCATTCTAGGTTCTGAGGAAGAAGTTGTAGGCGAGAGGAAGGGCAATTTAGCTCAGAGGTGAAGCACATAATCTGACTGAAGGGCAAGATTGTGCCTCCCTACATATTTAATGGGCCAGATGACGTCAGATGAGGGGTGTGTGTCTTATGGCAAGGGAATCTTTTGCTCCACTAGAGCCCTCTTCTGGGATACCCCACTATCAGATCAACTTTTTTTCAATCTCTCCCCTCAGTTTCCTGTTTTGAAGGAAAACCATCCTCTTCTTGAAAGTCAGTATAGTCAGGTGTGGTCATGGCTTTTCCTGAGCAAGGAGACAGGGCCCTGAAGCCATCAGCTTCTATAATACAGATGACAGACTCTCTGCCCACTCCAACCTCTACCCTCCACCCCAGGTTAGCTGAAATTTCAAAACAGAATATTTGAACATAAGAGTCAGTGAAAGATACTGGGTAGATCCATTGTGTAAACTGGAAAAATAGCTGCAAATTTTTGTGCAGCTTGTGAAAAGTGACACCTGCTACATTTTTTCTTCTTCTGTACAATTCCATGGACAAGGTCCATGTTCTCCTTTCCAGGCAGGCATCTTATATTGACTGCTCAGTGAACAATGTGGTGTTGAAATGACTTATTTCCACATAGAAACAGTAACTTTATTTTGTTAAGCCCCCCCCCCCTTTTTTTTTTTTTACGATAACCACTTTTGTATTAGTGATCACTTCATCCAACATACCTTGCTAGGAATCTACATGTTATATTTTACAAAGAAAATAATGACAGAGTTGGCCTGATTGTGGAACTAGGACAATCTCTGGTGACACCTTGTGGCAAATGAAGAGAGTCTCAAGGTAAGATTATTTTTTATATTTAAAACTATTTTCTCATGAAGAAACCAAATTACTTTTACAGGTATTCCTGGACTCTTGCACTGTTTAGATGTGTTAATGCAGAAAAATAGATCAATACAACAATATTCCTCAGTGTAAGAAGGTAAAGAAAAACAGATCTGTGATTTAGGAAACAGAATATACAAAGAGATCTCTTTCAATATCTACTTCAGTTCTGACAAATAGAATATAGAGGCAAATGACAAAGAAATGAACTGCATTTATCCAGGTTTAAACTTTCCTAATAACCACAGACGAACAAAATTCCATAAAAGTGCTTTTGGTTTTAAAATATAAACCCTACAATGGAACACAATAATGCGCTTGTCTTAAACAGCAAATGTTACTGATACCAGTATAAAGCAGATTTGAAACTACTATTTATGTTGAAATATACTGTCATCACCAGAAACATCAGTATATATTTTTCTTTGCATTAATTGTGGACTAGGCCTACTGAGATACCTAGAGAAAATCAGGAGTGCATTTTTAAATTAGCTTTTAAGTCATAAAAGTAAATCAAGGAAGTTTTAAAAGCTTTGGTCGGTCATAGAGTTTACCACCAGCCTGGCTAGCCTCTCAAAACATATCACTGTGGGGAAAAAAACAGGGCCTTTTCTACCATGGTGCCTTTCCTGGACAATTTCTTTCCCAAGAACTGTAAGAGATAACATAGCAATTTTATTTTGTATTCTAGCTGTTAGCTGTATTTTGAGTATGAGATTTATTTTATGCAATGTTGTCTACTTAGCTCTGTTATTACTTTTATGATAATGGCTTGGTTGTGCAAATTACCTGGAGGTCCCTGGTAAACTGAAAACCAGGCTACAGATATGAAAACAAACAAACACCGGATCCATGTCACCACTCTTTCTTAGCATGTGCTCTGGGGATTTCTTGCCAATGTTTGGGAGGTTAATTAGTACAATTAATAATGAATACTGTAATTACAGTCATTTAAAAGCATGAGAGTTTGCTGTTGTTATTATCTTGTATGCAGTCATTACCAAACATGTGGGTGTCTTTTCATGAAAACAAATAAGACAACAATTAGGCACAAAGCAATCCAAATGCTAGCAGGAGAAGTATATAGACAATACTATTCCATGCAAGTGAGGAGGAAGGTCTCAAGTTGTTCATATACTGATAATCATACAGAAGTATGATATGAAATCTATTCACACAATGCCTGCACATCACTGGAAGAATTGGAAGAGATATCCCAAAACTACTTAGGATTATGATATTGGATATGAGCAGGCTCACTTTCACACATACATGATACACAAATAAATGCATAGGATCTTTTAGTTTTGCACAACAGAAAGAATATGTCTCAACAAAGTTTGGCATTTAGACTGCTGTCCTGTATTTATTTTATTCAGAGCAAGTCCCATTGAGTTGAATGGCTATGCAAAGTTTCCTTTCAGCTAAATGTGTGTTCAGTATTTTGATATGTCTGGATGGTTTTCCTGGCAACAGTACGAAAGTAATTTGCTATTCCTTCTTCTAGAGTGTTTGTTTGTAAAACTTTTCAAAATCTTATTTTAGGTCAACAAATCTCCAGCAACTCCTGAAAAAAGAATCAGGAAAGGTTAGATGATTTTGGTAAGAAAGCAAGTGAAAGGGCTGAATGAATAAGGAAAAAAGAGAGTAAAAAAGAATCAGTAAGAAAATAGGACAGCATAACATATATGTAGAAAAAAATACCTGCAATTAATGTAGTCAAAGAGTTAAATTTAGTTAAAATTAAAGCAGGAAGAGAAAATTAACAGCAATTTTGATGGAAATAAAGTAGCTAAGAAAATATGGAGAAATGTGAAATACGGATGTGGTTTGCCTATGAACTGGCAGCATGACTTGCCTCAGGTGTAGATAAAGACCACATCCATGCCTGATGATTGGAATGTTGGATGTTTTCTAACAGTGACAACAAGCAACATTTGAAAAATGCAGCACAGCTTTGCCCTGCAGATTTTTACTCTTTAGCAGGTCATTGGGAAATGTATGAATGTGAGAAATAACATGAATTGTATGTTTGCTGATTTGGAGAATGAGTATGACAAAGCTTGAATTATGAAAAGATGTGTGCAAATATAGATTTTAAGGTTGATTACTAAACATGATAGCAGTGATATATGATGGAACTAAATCACACGTAAAAATGGTTCAATATTGAGAAGAAGGTAAAACAAAGGTATGTAGTGTATCCTTGGTGATAATATCTTCTTATGTGTGTGGGTAAATGGGTAAGGAAAGCTTGTAGTTTCATAAGAGATGTGTGTTTTGTCATATTATTGACTGGAAACCTGAACCCATTTGCAGAAAAAGTAGACAGGTTGTATGATGCCCCAAAGCACATGGATCTGAAAGTTAACATACTGAAGTTCAAACAAGTTGTATTTTGGCAGAGAAAACAATTTCAACGGTGAAAAATTAGTGAGATGATAAATTTTTGGACTTTGATTTATTATTTATTCATTTTTATTAAAGATAGGAAATAGATGGAGAAATATTAAGGAGCACAATTGTTGGTAGAAATGTAGTGAATAGCATTGGGCCTAGTATGATGAATGAATGTTTATTGAAAAGCAAAAAAGTGGCTGTGTCTAAGAGCATGCTTCTGCCTACTTGTTATATGAAAGTGAGAATTGGATATGTCAGAAGAAATGTAAAAGTTGAATGCATTGGGAATGATGTAGTTAAGAAATATGAGTGCTAAAACAAGAAGAAATAGTGTCAAGAATGAATGGCTGCTGAATGAATGTGGACTGAATACTAAAGTGAGTGAACAGTGCATTGGATAGTTCGATTGTAGAGAGAGAAAAAAAATGAGGATCAAACTGCAAAATAAATGTATGAGGAAAAGTATATGGATTGAGAGGAAATGAAAGACTGTGAAAGTTGTGGTTGAGTAGAATTGATGAGATCATCAAAAATAAAGAGAGATGAGAAATTTAAAGATCAGAAGGCAATGCATAAACAACTTATGGATGCGGTAGAAGCACTGATTATGTACAAGGATAGAAAAGTAACTATATAACAGAATAACACAGTTGGAAGGGACATTGCAGGTCTTCTAGTCCAACCCCCCCTACTCAAGCAAGAGATCCTATTCTATTCAAGAAAAATGGCTTTTCTTAAAAACTTCCAGTGATGGATCACCCACAATAAGGCAAGGTTTATTGTTCTCACTGTCAGGAATGGAGATAAAATTGTTCACACTGTTAGATATAGAGAAGTATAATGAATGGTATTGCTCCAAACTAGATTTATTTCCTTTTCTTATAACTAATTATTTTGGCTTCCTATTTCTTATTCCATTCTGTGCTTTTCATAAAGTTATTTATCCCCAAAGGAAAGGTATGAAGGGTATGTATGTATGCACGCATCAATTTTAATCCCAGTCCTTGTTTCCAAGATGCTTCTGAGCTTCACTAACATCTGGTGGTGCAGTGATTAGAGTGCTGTATTGTGGGCTAATTTCTGCTGCCTGCTGGCTGCCTGCAATTAGGCAAATCAAATCTCACCAGGCTCAAGGTTGATTTAGCCTTCCATCCTTCTCAGGTGGGTAAAAGAAGGACCCAAATTGTTGGGGGCAAGATGCTGACTCTGTAAACTGCTTAGAAAGGGCTGTAAAGCACTGTGAAGCAGTATATAAGTCTAAGTGCTCTTGTTTTTGCTATTAAGGGACTCTTAGAAAATAAAACATGACTGCAGCTCATACTTTCTTAGGTAATGGCAAGGTGGTTGAGAACAAGGTTTTGGGATGGGTGAGTATTGAGAAGCAACACCATACGCTTTCTGCTGAATTGACACTTGCTCATTGGTCATACCCAACACGGCAGCTAATTATTGATACTGTCCATTGTGTGTCATTTTTAGTAAAAAAGCACTCCATGACCCAAACATGGGGATTCTTGTATTCTCAATAAACAGTCCTGGCCTGTAGATGGAGATTATATATAACTGAAGATTTTTGGTAAATAAGAATGGCTGGATATTTTGACTTCAGTTTATGCATAAAAGTTTTACTTGATGCTATAGTGATATTGGATGAGTGAACTATCCTGTTGATCTGGTCCACATATTCATTGGTATGGATTTCCAGTTCACCAAATATAGGAGGAAACACAGTCATTCTCTCACCCATGGTGAGAGGTCCCCAGAAAGAATAGAATGAGCCTTGACATAGTGAGCTGATGACAAATACAAGTTAAGGATACAGGGATGAGAGTTATCTCTATCCAGTCTTTCATTGTACGAAAGAATCAATATGGGGTGAGATAAGTATCTACTGTACATCTGAATTTAGGTTTGATCTTTGTCAATGGCAGAATAAGAATAAATCTTGAAGTATAATTATTGTTATGATTTTAAGGCTATTTGGAGATATTTTACTGCCTGAGGTGAAGGATAAGATAACTAGTCACACTCCACACGGGGTAGGTTGAGAATATGGCTCCTTTCTCAGAAGAGGAGAAAAATCATAGCTGCTGTGCAGTCCAGCATCTGGTACCCAGAGATGGTATTCAGCAGGTTCTGACCAGTTCTGGAGAACCAGTAGTGGAAATTTTGAGTAATTTGGAGAACCGGCAAATATCACCTCTGACTGGTCCCATCCCCATCTATTCTCTGCCTCCTGAGTCCCAGCTAATTGGTCTTCTTCTGCACAGGAGAACAGAGTTGGAAAGCAGGTTAGTGGGGTGGGAAGGGAATGGGATTTTGCAATAACCTTCCTCCAGGAGTGGGGTGGAAATAGAGATTTTGCAGTATCCTTCCCCTGCCACGCTCACCAAGCCACACCCACAGAACCAGTAGTAAAATTTTTTGAATCCCACCACTACTGGTACCCAAAGGGAAATTCTGTTCTTCCAATGCAAGTTCAAATTACTTCAAAGTATCAGGAAAGGCAGGAGTTTTCCCATGTTAAAATCTCTCTGCAAACAGAAAATTAACATGCTATGAACACAATGGCATTTTTTAAATATATGTGCATTTATTAAATAATAACATCCTACTGTGTAATTTCAAGAGATTTAGTCTACTAGCATATCATGGTTCTGCCATCTGACTGTACTGTATGAAGAAAGCAAGGCAAATGTGCCTTACTGAAAAATTAATTTCTCCTTGCAGTTACTTATATTCAAGGAGATAATTATAAACACTAAAGGGCTCTTCAGTTGCACAAGTATTTGGTTTTGTGCCTTAAGATACTCTGGCACATTCAGCCTTTGTGATATGATAGTATTCTAAAGCAATTCCTTTGCAATCAGAAATTAAAGTTTATAGTGTATATTTTAAAACTATATAATCAAATGTATTACGGCTGGCATATCTGTTGATTTAAAATATATTTTTTAAACTTCACCTTGGCATGCCTTTTATCAGAAATCATTCAAAACTTTTTAATTTATGAGCTTTTATTGCAATCCTCAATTCATCCTGAGTAGTCTATTATTAAGTGTTCTACTGGGTTCTTATTGTTCTTTATCAAAGTATTGTATCTCCCTGCAATTCATCTGTAGTCATTCTTCACAGAGAAAATCTTTCATATTAGGTTCCTTTCATCATTCGATGACAACTCTTGAATGCATCATTATTCAGCAATGGGTTTAGAAATTATAATCATTAGACAATTTTTCATATAATCTGATTTTATAAACTGCTTCTTTTTATTATCTTTTGATGGAAAACAGTAAATGTATCTGTCTGTTTTGATCCATCATGATAACTGTAATAGAAAAACTAAGTAAGAACATCTTATTGAGGAAACAGCCACACTGAAATTCTTATATGCATGAACTGAAAGGTTATTTAATGTGAAGGAAGAAAATCCCTCTCTGACTTAATGAGGCATTCTTACAGCAAATATCTAAACCTGGTACTCTACTCCTGCAAGGCTGTCAAGGTTCAATTGACTTTGTACTCAAGAGAGGGTGGTGGGGTTTTTTTGAGTCACATAAAATGTACAATTAAAAACAAAACAAATATAGAGAATGGGAGCATGGGTACATACTGGTATTTAGGGCTCAGTTCTCAGTTACTTTATGAAACCATCAATAAGATGGATGGTTATATGCAATGACTGTTGTTGGCCTCAGCTGCCATTTTATGCATTTCATTCTTATTCATCCCATGTTAGCTGCCCAGAATCACTACTAGATGGATGACCACCTGCATTGATTGAAGCAAATAAACAGTCACACATTTTTAAGGTTTTCTATGGAAACTTTGAAGGAGAAAAACAATATTCTACAATGATTAGTTAATGAAACCCCAAACCAAATGTCTTGGCAGATACACTCACCAAGAAAGTATCTACATTACAAATCTATATGGCTTTTAGTGAATGTTTAGCATCTTCTGGCCACTTGACTCTGGTCCAGACATGGCCCAGTAAGAATCTTTACTGGAGTAAGAATGCTCCAGGGCTCTGGAATAGTCTTCCAGGCCTTTTCAACTTGGGGCAATCTGCCTCTTTTACATCAGGCTCTCCCACTCTCTCTGCCACTATCTGACCTGGACCAGTCTGAACTATAGTGACAGTGATGGGACTCTAGGCTAAAGAAACAGAAAAAAGAGATGGCTCTCTCTGGTACTGCTTCCTAGTTCTAGGCCATCAGCTGTTATTTGGGCTTTTTAAAATATGAGCATTCCAGTTGTTGTAGTTAGCTGATAGCAATGAGGAGGAGGTTCCTGAGGAGCCTGTGCTAAGGTGCGAGTGAGTGCAGGATGATTCATAGAACAGCAGCACAGGCGACTCGGGAGTAAGAATGCTAATTGCTGGCCCCTCCCTCCAGGGAATATAAGCCTGGTTTCAAACAGTTTTTGCCTTTGAAAAAGGCAAAAATGTTTGAAGGACTCAGCATTGTGATTAAAGACTCTGGTTTATTTGAAGACTTCTGCCAAGGTTTTTCTCATTGGACTAATTGGCTGCAAGCCATTTGTTATCTACAAAGAGGTTTATTTATAGATTAAAGCTGTGAAAGTTTAAGTTACTGAGTTCATCTGTGTTTGCTCTTTGGGAACCTGGCTGGGTCAGAACACCAATCTTCCAGAATGCTGATTCCAAAAGGGTTTGACCAGTAAGTAAGAGATGGGCCTTTTCTGAATACAGCTGCAGAAAATACTATACAAAACCTAGTGAATTTTGACAGATATTTAATCACAAGACTCATTTACCATCACCAGAATCCTGCTTCATGTTTAAGCAGACTGGTTTGTTGATATTTTCCCCCTGGTTGGTGATGTTCAGAATAAGAAGGTTGGAAGGTCTTCTGGTCCCCCATCTCCAGCTCAAGCAGGAAACCTTATCGCATTTCAGACAAATGGCTGTCCAAACTCTTCTTAAAAACTTCCACTGTTGAAGCACCCACAACTTCTGGAGGTAAGTTGTTTAACTGATTAATGGTTCTAACTGCCAGGAAAATTCTCCTTAGTTCTAGGCTGGTTCCTTCCATCCATTTCCACCCATTGCTCCCTGTTCTGCCTTCTGGTGCTTTGGAAAATAAGTTGACCCCCTCTTCTTTGTGGCAGCTCCTCAAATATTGGAATACTGCTATCGTGTCACTCCTAGTCCTTCTTTTCACTGATCTAGATATACCCAATTCCTGCTACCTTCTTTTACCCTCCAGCCCCTTAATCATCTTTGTTGCACTTCTCTGCATTCTTTCTAGAGTCTCAAGATCTTTTTTATATTGTGGTGACCAAAACTGGATGCAGTTGGCCAAGTGTGGTCTTACCAAGGCCTTATACAGTGGTACTAACACTTCACATGATCTTGATTCTACCCCTCTGTTAATGAAGCCTAGGATTGCATTGACTTTTTTTGGCAAGAATAAGAGGGGAGGGAAATAATGCTGTTGGGATCCAATAATAGTAATAGCAATAGCACTTAGACTTATATACCATTTCATAGTGCTTTACAGCCCCCTTTAAGTGGTTTATAGAGTCGGCAATCACCCCCCAACAATCTGGATCCTCATTTTACTGACCTTGGACTGCTGAGTCAACCTTGAGCCAGTGAGAATCGAACTGCCAAAATGCTAGCAGTCAGCAGTCAGCAGAATTAGTCTGCAATACTGCATTCTAATCATTGCACTACCACAGCTCTCTATCCAAAACATGCCCTGCATCCTGTAGACAAGGATGGCATTCTCTTCCGGTTTCCTGCTTGTTGCAGGATAGAAATCTCCAGTTGGAACACCATATTTTATATTGACACAGTTTTGTGGTAGTGCAAGGACTGATAGATTGTAACTCAGATATAAGAGTGAGCTGTAAGTAGAATACCTTTAGAGTAGCCAAAACCCAGTTTATTTGTCTTTGGAAACTGGGAAGCTTATGTGCAAAGGGGATTTTGTTTGACAGGAATAAATTGATTTTTCACAATATTTTTGGTAGCATCAAGAGCTACTCTTTTTCTATTTAAAGATCTTGTCTTTGCTGAGTTTGCACTCTATCTCTCAGTTACCTTTCCTGCATTAGCTTTCCATAATTGGGATGAACTGTGCACCTGGAGAATCAGTGGACAAAAGTTTGACAAGATTAATGTCAGGGCCAAGCCAAAAGAGGACACATCGAGATCCAATTAACTCCAATCCTTTATTTGCTTACACCTAATGGATGGAAGCTTGCCAAATTAAGACTATAACCTTTTAACCTACCAGATATATGCTTAGAAAGTCTAGCAGGTGGTGACCCTGAACCTCTTCCCCCTTCCCCCTCCATCTGGGGACTATGCTGTCTCCTAATCTGGAAAAGCTCTGTGTTCTTATATAATGTCCAATGATTCTCCAGGTGCGCATTCCATTACATCAATCTCTTGTATGACTGAACATGACCTTTGTCACTGGGCTGCAACTTCCGCTTCTGTTCCAGTGTACCATCAACCCATCATTATCTCCAGCAGGGGACAAATCTATGAACCAGCAGCTGATGGACTTCAGGCTTTGGATTTGAGCCACAGGGACGTTATGGATTTATGTTTATTACTATCAGTGGCTCACTCAAGTGCTGTGACCTGTATATGTGTGGAATAAGGGCTGGCTGAAACTAACTGGATTGTAGGAACACATGTGATTTATGACTGGACAACCATATGTCTGAAATGATATAGGTCCTCCTGCTGAATGGACTAGAAGACTGCCAAATCTATAATTCTATGTTCTATATGTTGCCTATGACTCACAATATCTACTATGTAATTGCTGATTGAATGTCATTTATATAGATTTGCAGGGAAGGGAAAAAATGCATAAGGGGGAGCAGAAACCTAGAGAAAGCAATGACCCTGAACAGGATCAAGTTACTATTTCTATCAAAAGTCACAAAATTTTGCACTTCTTTGTTAGATCACCACTGAATATAAACTGAATGCTCAGTTTGCAGAAGAGTGGACTTCCAACCTAGATCATTCATAAAGCTCTTGGCAACAAAGAAAGAAACAGGATCACAAAATGGAGTAGCAGTGGAAGCAAGCTAGACAACTGCACAGGGCACAACATTCATCCATTGTGTAGAAGATTTGGTAGAAATCTTTGTATTTACTTTTCCAGTATGTGCACACAGACAAAAAAATACACAATATAAGATAAATAGTTAATATGAACTTTTTAAATAGACAAGTGAACCCCAAGTCTGGGTGGATTAACTTAACAGTAGCTTAGCTATTGTGGACCACTTGAATTATGGATACTAAAAATAATTCAGAGAGAACATAGTTAATATAACCAAGATAAATTACACTCAAGTTAGTACACTCTTAATAATATAATGCAATGCATATATATGATAAGTTACAGAAGGAACAATGCTAGTAAAAGTTTATTTGTGGGGGGGGGGAAAGAACCTAAAATAATTTTTGGTGAATTTGATTCTGCAAATTCCTCATTTGCCCATGCCAAATTATTGGCCTTTGTTTTAATACATAGGATAATAATAACAACAAAATGAATCTTTGGAATATAACTAGAGCTCAAAGATTTCATTTTTTGTTTAAATGGAAAATGTATGAAGTGGCAGGTGACAAAGATACTCAGCCAAACCTCCTTGCTGTTCAAACAGAGGAGGGGGGAGGAGAAAGCCAAACAATCCATTTTATCCCTTCCTTTGCTGAAGATCCTGACACTGCTTGGTATTCTCCGAATTTGGGAAATGGGCTTCTCCTCACTATGCAGAACTGCAGCTTTTCATTTTCTTTCTACATGATGGATCATTTCTATATCTTGGAGACAGATGAGAAAGAGTCTGAGTAAAAGTCTGGAAGGATCTCACAGATCTTGAAAAGCCATTAAATTCCTGGTCCTTCCTCATTCATGCACTGAAGAAGATCTAGGGCAGAGATTGTCTATGATACCACACTGATGGGTCCTGGCCTCAATGTTCGATGAGGCAGAATTTCTAAACAAATCATATTGTGCTAACCTCGCCAACCAGTTACCAATTGATTCACTTTTGACTGGCACCTACTTGTTTCAGTATCAAAATGGAGATTATATCTAAATAGTTTTCCAATTACCAATCTCATTAGATTAGAAATCCATACAACCATGAAATGGCAATAAAAAGATAGAGATACTATTTCTCACCATAAATGTTATAACCTGGAGTTTTTCCGTTTACATGTAAAGCCCATGTCACACTGCACCAACGGATGCAGAGGATGTAAAACGGACAAAAAAGCTTGCCATCCGTTGGAAAATGCAATGCATCTGTTGTGTACTCACTGCATACGTCTTTCATATGCTCTATCCGTCGAGCATCCATCTACTGCTATTTCATCCGCTCAAAAAGTTTTGAGCTGCAGCAAAACTTTTTGAGTGGATGAACTTTCTGCCACGTACGATCTACATCGCAACACATTACGGGCCAACAAAGTTCTACGTCCGTTGTCATCCGTTACACGCCGATGTATCCTCTCTTGCATTCTCTGGGCATCTGCACAACTCACAATCCGCCTGCAGCTGAAAAATTGAAAGAGGGAGGGAAGCGAAAGGTACGCGCGAACGTCCACACAGCCGTTAGTAGCACGGACATAGAAAGGAGAAAGCGGATGGCAAGCTCGGATATAAAGCATTAAATACGGACAAAATGGTTCATATATGGGATGTTATCTTTCGGATATTTAGGATGTCTGGAGGATGGGTTTGAGAGTATGTGAAAAGGACACCTAGCAGAAAACTGACATTTCCTATAAAGGGGGAGGAAATAACCGGATCTCACTATCAGTCAGCAGCTGTGGTGCTGCCAGACCTTTCAAGCTTGCCTCTTTGCTCTTCCACATCATCCATTGATCTCCAACCATGGTATCATCGCACACTCCTTTTGGTAAGCACGCCATCATTCCAACACACAGAACCAAGCCCTCTTCAGACTGTTCACTTTCTAGCCAAAGAGAAGAGACGGTCCAGGAGCTGTCTGCGGTCTGAAGATGGATCAGGAGAAGAGTGAGTTTGACTCTATGACAAGCTGATGGTGGAGGCTGAGGAATGAAGACCCTCGTGCATTCCATCAACTCATGAGGATGCCACCAGCCATGGGTTTGACGAAGTTGTGGAGCAATCTGAGACCGAGGTTGACGCAAGCTAGCAGCCAACTTCCGTTCCCAGCCTGGACCTTGGACTGAAAGTGCCACTGACTCTGCGCCACCTGGCCTCTGGGACACGACTACAAAAACAATGCAGTATGCCTGGAGGGTGCCCAAACAAAACCATCAGCATTGTGTCAGAAGAAGACTTGGTGCAGGTTTTCATCAAGAATACGTGGAGGAGCTCCTCCAGGCCTCACCACTGAACAAGGCTGAAGAAAGTTGCAGAGGCAGTGGTATCAGAGTGGAACTTTCCCACACTGATGGAGCCATAGATGGGAAGCATGTGGCCTGCAAAGCTCCACCCAAACTCAGGGTCAATTATTTCAACTACAAGGGCTTCTTCAGGCATCATCCATCTTTGCCATGGTTGATGCTGACTACAAGTTCCCTGTACATCTGAATGCTTCAGGCCAACGGGTCATGCTTCAGATGCCCAGCTACTACAACACCAGTGACCTCATAGGATGGGCTGGAACGCAACCTGCATCATGGGTTTCCAGATCCAGACCACCCTACGCTAATGACACACAAGCATGTGCCCTACTTCATCGTGGGTGATGACGCCTCTCCCTCAGAACCTACCTATGAAGCCCTACACTCAAGATAACCTCACCCGTGAAAAGAGGATCTTCAACTACAGGCTGTCCAGGGCCAGACGGTGCGTGGGCAGAATGCCTTTTGGCATCCTGGCAACAGATTCCAGGTACTTTTCACCAACCATGCAGACATGTCACCCACAGACCGTGAAGGAAACATCGTGGAAGCTTGCTGCATCCTGCACAATCTGCATTGCGCACCGCTACCCACATATTGCAGAACAAGGCTTGTGGACCGTCAACAAGGCAATGGGGACATGGAGCCTGGTGAATGGAGCCAAGGACAAAACCTGATGACACTTGTGGATGCTACAAGGCCCCAACAGAGGCTTCACGTGAAGGGAAGAAGCCACCTCCTGAAACACTGGTGGAAACTCCCCAAGCTGAGCCAATGGAGTTGGCAAGAACAGGAATGGTAGATGCTTAATGGATGCTGTCCTTCAGCCTGTCTCTCACAACTGATGAGATGTGCCATGTATGTTAGAGTGGCCTTACAAGAATGAAGGGGCCATTAATTTAAAGAGTTTTTGTTTATGTTGAAATGTGTTGATCAGTGATTAAATTGAGGTGCCGGCCCGGAGAGTACAACAGGAGTTGGTGGTGCAGTTTCCCGTGCAGGTTGAGGAGGCCCTTCCTCAAGTACCCTGGGATGTGAGGCCCCAAGGACTGATGACCAGATGTTCTGATGAAGGGCTTGGCTGTGCGGGTGGAGGGAAAGGAGGAGTGTAAGTGGGGCTGTCCTGGTCTTGCAGCTGGTCAGGTGAGGCATCTGTGACATCTTGTTGGTGTCCGAGGAACCTGGTCTGCGATGGCGAAGGGCTGCCTCTGCTGTGGGAAGTTCCTGTAGTGTAGGCTTGGTAGGCGAGGGGCCTGCTGAAATCCATGAAGGGCTGTGGCACTCACCTTGGGTGGAAGCAGACCTGGGAGTTAGGGTAGGAGCAGGTTTCAGCTGGGGCCTGGAGCGTGGTGCAGAAGAGCTGCGACCTCTCCTTCATCGCCTGGTACAGGGCCTCGGGGCATGTCCATGGGGTCTGGCTCAGCGTATGTGATGAGGGCTTGTGGTTAGAGGATGGATGTCAAAGTGGGGACCAGCTGGAAGAAGGAGATTCTGTGCTGGCTTTTATGTTGTCCCTGATTTCTTCAAGAGAACGGTGGGGCTCTCTGTCCCTCCGGTCTCCTCTCTGCCTGCCTTCTGCTGGAGGGGAGCTGGGGGTGGGGGTGGGTTTGGCGTCTCTGTGGCTGCTTCTTCTTGCCCTCCATTCTGAGGTAACAGGGGATCCTCCACGTCCTCTGCATGCGGGAGTTGTAATGTGGGGGTCTCTGTCGTGGGGCCCTCAAGACACCTGCTGGACACGGTAGCTGTCTCCTGGCTGGAGAGGATTGGCTCTCTCTGTGGCTGACTGAGGAGAAGGGTTGACAGAGGGGCTCCTCCCTCGGTGGCGGATACTACCCTCCAGCGAAGCTGCCACTGCGCCATGATATAGGTCCTCCCGTCAGTGAGCTTGAAGCGGGCCTGCCCCGGATTTCTTCAGGTGCAGCTTAGCCATACCAGGTTGTCATGTGCTTCTACCACCCAAGGAGTTATATCTTGAAGTGAGCCCAAGGCTCTGCTGCCTTCTCTCTCCACGCTGCTTGCTTCCTCTTGGTGTCGCGAATAGAGCCTTGCTCCTTCTCCACAGGTAATCCTTCTCCCTCAGCCATTCCAAGCACTCCCCTCATGTGTCCTTGGAAATGAAGTACTGTTTCCCTCTCCCCTTCTCCTTGCCTTGCCTCTTCTCCCTCTGGCAAGGTGGCTTTCAGGGGCCTTCAGCAGCAGGGCTTCTGAGGGCCTTGGGGCTCTGGTCCACCACAGCAGCAGCAGCAGGAGAAGCAGGGCAGCAGCAGCAGGAGAAACAGCAGCAGCAGCAGGAGAAACACCAGCAGCAGCAGAGAAGCACCAGCAAGCACCAGGCAGGAGAAGCACCAGCAACACCAGGAGCACCAGGAGCACAGCAAGCACCAGCAGGCTCAGAGTCTAGCGCCAGGGGGTAGGATGGTGGTACTGTCCTTCTTGCCAGGGCTGCCAGGAGTAGGCACAGGCTTCCTCTTCTTCCCCATGGTGTTCTCTCAAGATGTCCTGGCAAAGCAGGTCTTTCCTCTGAATGCTTGACTGCTTGCGAGCTGCATCCTTTTATTCCATGGAGGTTACGCAATTGCATCCCTCCCTTCCTGTCATGCGCAGTGAACCCTTCTTGCATCGCGCTAACGCATCCGCATATGCCATCCTATAGGCGTCCGTGATGCATCCGCGTCATCCGTTACGCATCCGTCCTTCCGCTACGCATCCGTTCGCTGTTCTCCCCGGAAGCCCTGCGGATGTGCCATCCACTTCAATCTGGCTTCCATCCGCTAGGCTTCCTACGACAACATCCGCTTTACATCCCCACTACATCCTCCCCATGTCCATTCCTTTCCGTTGTTGTCCGCTCTGTTTATGCAAATCTGGGACAGTTTTGATGGAAAATTTGCTCGTCCGCTGTGTCCTTTTTGCATACTTTTTGCATCTGTCGGCCAGTGTTACCTAGCCTAATGGCCTTAATCTAGCATAGAAACCCATCTCTCTTTAACCAAAACAACATTCAGATGGGAAGCCCATAAATCCAATATGAACCAAGTAAAATCTGCATGCTGGTTTGGCATGTTATGATACTGAATGCAACTTACTTTCATTATGACTTTTCACTTGTAGCTTAAGGAGCACAATGGTGTTTTTAATGAAGAATTTAGATTCAGGGAGAAAAAAAATCCACCTTTTTTTTGGAAAGTCTGTTTTGTCATATATAATTCCTTGGTTTAATTTGCACATTTGATTTATTATTATCAAAGTCTTGCTCACCTACGTATTTACAAAAAGGCCATTCTTTGCGAAACTACTTTTTTTCTTTAAAAATAATCATGCTAACCATTAAGCATATATTTCCTAAAGAAGCAAAAGCTGAGTGTTCCCCATTTAAACTGTGCAACAGGGCAGTCTCTCAAAGATTTTAACCAAGCAGATGACTGGATGTCTTACTCAGCTCATTTATGCTCATTTGTGACATGAACCAATAAAACATTGTTTATTCAAAGCTCAGAGGGGCTCATGATGACTCTAATCCCTCTGTAGATAGCAAACAGATAGCACAGACAATCACATTTTCCTTACATGAGAGAATCAACTGCAGAATAGAATGAGCACACAGCAAGGGAAGCCAGTTACTGTGCTAATAGGGAAGGAGCCATTTTAAATGGGGAACTCAAGTTTTGATTCATATACTGGATAAAAACTGTAAGACGATAAAAAGGACCATAAATACAATGCAATTGGGTTTTGAAAACTCATACGGACTGAGCAGAGGCGGTATTCAGCAGGTTCTGACCAGTTCTGGAGAACCAGTAGCGGAAATTTTGAGTAGTTCAGAAAACCAGCAAATACCACCTCTGACTGACCCTGCCCCCATCTATTCTCTGCCTCCCAAGTCCCAGCTGATTGGTTGGGTCTTCTTTTGTTGCCCTGCACAGGAGAACGGAACTGGAAAGCAGGTTAGTGGGGTGGGGAGGGAATGGGGATTTTGCAGTATCCTTCCCCCGCCACACCCACCAAGCCACACCCACAGAACCAGTAGTAAAAAATTTTGAATCCCACCACTGGGACTAAGAAAAAGAAAAAATTAGTTGTATCAATGCATACCATTTGACTTATGAGCAACTCAGTTTGATGCAGCATAACTGGTGGATGAACAAACAATGCATTTACTGTTTTGTAATTTATGAAGAGCATTTCACAGCATTTTTTTTAAATGTGAAAATAATCCATGCTTCCCAGTAAAAAAAATCCTCAAGGTATGATATAATAGCATAATATTTGTATATTTGTTCTTCCGCCTGCCTTTTTTTTCTACTTGATTTTTTTTCCATTTTCACTTCTTTTTTTCAGTCTTTATTTCTTTTTCCTTATGTACTGGTATCCTCATTTAATGAGTACCTCCTTTACCAACTGTTCACAGTTACAGTAGTGATGAAAAACTATCAAATCTCATATTTATTACTTTTGCAGGTCCATAAAGCAAAGGAAGACTGAAACAAGATCATAAGCACAGTCATGGTTTTACTTGGTGACCGCCTCATTAATTGACTGTCCCAAATGTGGTTGTTAAATAAGGATTACCTGTAATGGAAAAAATTATATATTCTTAAAAAATGTCAAATGGATTTATGTTCTGAATGCCCCTCTATAAATTGAGACATTAGTTGTGAATATAGCCCCTGGCACCCCAATAATCAGTTTTTATTAGACTGACCTTCAGTGAATTTTTCAGCTGGGTTTTTAGATGTTATTGAATTTATCTATGTTAGCTATTTTATCTGTTTTATCAGATGTTGCCCATGCCCTGGGGGCAATTATCAACCATTGGATACATAGCAACTTGCCTCAAATGTAGATCATTTATTCATCCATTCAACAACATGATTGCCCAGAAGCCAAGTGCCTTTATTTCCTAAAATATTTCCAAATAGCAGCCTTTTGAAATGCAACTGCATATAAAAAAATCAACACATCATCTTTAATTGAATTAAAGCTAATAGTAGTTATTTGGCTGAAATGTTGAAGTCAGAGGCTATTTTAACAAAAGACTAGAGTGCCATCTTCTGGCAGATTTCATCACTCTGTTCATCATGCAAAGATTTAGCATCTAATACTAGTTGGATTGCTATCTGTGGAAAATGTGAATCCACATTTTCGATTGTTTGCTGAGTAGCTGCTTCAGTAGAAGGATCCGCTGCCAAAGTGTGTTGTAACTTACAATTGCTCATATAATTAATTTAGTCCTCAATTATATTCCAGTTATCAATGAAATAATATCTTCTCCTGTATGAATTGGCACACTTCATCATAGTTATCGGCACGACATATTTTGTGCTAGGGCAAATAGCATTGCATTTCATAAATGAGAAAAAAGAGACGAAATACTCTGTCTTCTGATATTTTGGGACTGCTTAGAAAAATATTGCATCATTGTTTGTTTTGCCCAAGGGTGTTGAGCTACTCTGCATGTCACTGGGTCCTCTTAATTATCTGCTTCTGCATAGCATCAGTTTTGTCATTTGTGTTAATGGTTGGAATTATGTACTTCAAAGGTACAGAATCCTAAAAGCCTTTGTGCTTGGCCAATGGGTGCAAACTGATCCAGAACATCTCACAATCCTGGTACTCCCTCATTAGAAATTGTGATTGCCAGGTGACAGCTGCCTGTTAGCACCCTTGGAAATCAGTTATTATTCCTTACCTTGATTAGAATTTCATAATTCCTCATTATTCTCAGCCACCAGCATGTTTTAAAAGGAAAATACCTTCATTTACATTTCTGCCTACATGAATCAATCCCATTACCACAAAACTACCATGAAAGAATAGATTTATTTTGGCTGTAATCCTGGAATGTTTTGAGTTCAGTTGCCTATTAAATAAGATTCAAGGCATAGAGAATGTGAGAACAGTCAGTGTTTGTACCAGGATGCTTCATAAATCATCTTTGGAGAGAACTGATGCATTTTTACACAGAAACATTGAGAGTTTGTATCCTCAACTATGTTCAGTCGATTTCGTGCAAATAAACAAGTATGGTATGGAAAAGTAAACTCACTACCCAAAAGGAGAAATATTCTGGGATCCAGAGATCTGGTGCTGCCTGGGAAGGAGGGTGAAGGCAACCCCACCCTTGCCTTAGCTATAGAGTTTGTCCCATAGAATAGAACAAAAAGCAAGCTGTGGGGTGGGAATGGCAAGAAAAAGGGGTCAGGTTTGGGAGACAGCAGAGAAGTGGGAAAGAGAAACCCCAAGACAAGCACTTAATCTTCAATCTTTGGACAACAAAAGGAAAGTGAGGTCTTGAAGCTGCAAAACCAGCTTTGCTGAGAGTTGGAGGAGGAAGAGAGCCCAACAAGACCCTCCAATCTCAAAGTACCGCCTGAAAGCCAAACCAAGCCCACTCCATGCAGCATCCCGGCTGCACAGCTCGACAAGCCACCTCCAAGAACAGGAGTGCTGGGAGTGGGAAGGAGGAGAAAAACCCACTCACAAGTATGTTGAGGGTCAAACAGGATTTCACTGCAAATGGACTGAGACTATCTACAAAAGCTGAAGATGGGGATGTGGGGTTGGGGGGAAGGGAAATGAAAAGATTTAAAGAGCTAAGAAATAGCTGGGGGGAGAAAAACATAGTGCTACAAATGTAGATATAAGAATATAGGCATAGAACATAGACATAGAAATCACTTTAAATAAAGTACCTTAAATAAGATACAAGCAGTTTATAAACTTATGATAATAGGAAATCAGTAAAATAAGATATGCAGGAAAATAGAAGCACCTAGAATTAGCATTATGTTTAGCAGTAATGGAGTTCAGTTTTGTACATAAAAGCACATTTTTTTCTTTCTGCTTGTGAAAGAAAAAAACAACCAGCCTATATGTCTGATCTGCAGCATATGAAGAAAAACTCTAACATATAGTATTGCAACATTGTCACCTCAAGAAATGATCCAGTGAATGTTTGTCCAGAAAACATCCCAAGAATGCAAGTAGAAACTTGGTCATCCCCTAGTGGCTGAGTTGGATACTGGTTTGGATCCAGTGGCTTTTGTGGAATCTATCACTCTTTAGTTGTCACATTGGATCCCTGAACCTATGGATTTTCAGCTGTCTTTACTATCTCTAATAATGCCTTCTGTATTATCAACCTCCATGTTATGAGATGCACTTGGGTAGACAAGGACTAAATCTTATATTCAGTGATATTGACTTATATGCTGCCTCATAGTGCTTTACAGCAGTTCATAATGTCCGCATATTTCCCCCAACAATCTGGGTTCTCATTTTACTGACTTTGGAAGGATGGAAGCCTGAATTAGTCTTGAGCGGCTGTGAGGCTCAAATTCCAGGCTGTGGGCACAGTTTGCCTGCAATAATGCATTCTAACCACTGTGCCACCAGGATCATGAATGGGTTTCTCAGACTGGACATAACTTTGTTTTCCCTCTGGATATGAGCTAATGGAGACAATGATATCCCTGTCAGGTCACTCCAGATTATTGTAACATTGGGAGCAGGCTATTTTTACCCCCTTGAATAGTACAGAGTGGATACAGAAAGTGGGTACAGAATCAGGGGGTGATGGGATATGTGGTCGAGGAGACAGTTAGTGTGGTTAGGCCTGAGGTGTATAGTACTGCATACCTAACAGAAGCAGACCAAGGCAGTAAGTCCAGACAGAAGTGACTAATGACACTTAGTTATTTCTTGAGATTGTTTGGGTATGAGGGAGAGGGAGCCATTTCATGACAGTTTCGTTAGAGAGAGAAAAGAAGGGGAGTCAGTAGTTGTGGTGAAGGGCAAAGGGAGATATGGTGAGAAACATGGCAACCTTCTCTTGGGGAAGGCATACTTAGTATCTTATACTGATTCTGTCTTCAATCTTCCTGAATAATTTTCCAGCATCTTTGGATCAGGCAGCTGCTGCTTAAAGCCAGGTCCGTCTTAATAAGGCTTTTCTTATCCAGACTTTATCATGGATAACTGGACTGACTTGACATCCATTACCAAGAACTTCTTGGACTCAGGGGAATTTCCCTTTCAGAAATGCACACATTTGTGTTTTGAATGTGGCATTAGAGACAGTCCCAGGGCACATGTGATCCTTCCAGAGTATTGTTATTAATGAGTCTTTTGTGGCTTCCAGAGGTATCTGCAAATAACTGGATGTGGGGTCCTGTTTGTGTAGCTGAGCTTTAGTGAACAGAATGGTTTAGTTTCTATCAACTATCCTCTGTGTTACACACTGACTTTTTTGCCTGAGCTGTTCAGTTAAATGGCTGGGCCTACGGTGAAATTAACTTATACTGTACATGGAAACTTCAATTTGCTGTCCCTGTGTTTTTCCTTCTTCTTTCAGAGGTGATTGGTTCCATATTTTCTGATGGCATGTGGGGTGTAATGACCTGGAGTGTAACACAAATGTAACAAAATCCAAAACATAAATAAATGTCCTTTAATGCCTCCAACTTGGTCCCATTGTTCAATAATTCTCAGTTGGAGATAAAATGTACTCAAAAATAGTCTTCAAAAGAAAGCAATACAGTCTGAACTTAATGAGCAGATAGAGGTGAAATAAAAAATAAACAAACTACAATGACAAAATTCCCACAATGGACCAGGATAAATAATTACCAAATTCAAGGAGATAATGAGGCACTGTCTGTTGGAAGGACACCAACCAAGATAACTTCAGTCCAAAATAACACATGCTTTGCTTCTGGCAATGCTGTGTTGTAATCGTCTCTCTTATATACTAGTCTCCCCAGCTGCAACCAATGAGGAGGATAATGGCTGCTTCCTCTCTTGTAAGCGAAGTTGTTGCCTTCTCCATTCCTCCCTGCATGTCCTAGGATGTAGAGGGGATGGGCCTGGTTCTTCCTCTGACTGTCCAGCTGGCCTTTGCTCTTCCCCAGCCTCCTCCACAACCTCCGGAGCCACACCTCCACTCCTTGTTGGCTGTTCCTCCTCTCCCTCAGAGTCCAACTCTACCAAGAGCATGACATGGGCAATCTTTGACCCTTGCTTTCCCTATTCCTGTTTAACATCTAAACAAATCCAACAGGTGAGATCATCTGTTGGCATGGGATGAGATATCTCAGGCTCATGCTCGATCTACCAAGACTAATTAGTTGTGGTGGATTTCGAAGTCTCTTGGATCTGGAGATTTTCACCTCTAGTTCTGAATAGAGCAGTAGTCTCTCATATAAACTCATTGCAAATCTGGGGTCCTTCCAGGTTCATGATTCTTGTGGCTCAGTGGGTCTTTACACAAATCCATTTTGTATACCAGCTGCACCTTTTTCTGAACCTGGAAAATCTACTCACAGTCATTCATGCCTTGGTATCTCTTCTTTGGATCACTGTCTCAGACACTATATTGGGCTATCCTTGAAGGCCAAGTGAAAGCTCCAGCTGACCCAGAATGCAGAAGTCAGGGTAGTTACAGGCACCTCTCACTTTGTCCATATAATATTATATCACAAGTTCCATGGTTTGCTATGGGCTTCTTATCATCTATAAAGCTTTGTTAGGGCAGGGCCTAGTTACTTGCAGGATCACCTATCTCCAATCACTTCTGTCTGTCCAATTATATCTGATAGGGCTGGCATCCTTTCTCCTAAGAAATGTCATCTTATGGGATCCAGCAAATAAGTCTTCTCTATTTCTGAAATTGTATAGCATTATC
Organism: Laticauda laticaudata; assembly: GCA_004320025.1. Lineage (NCBI taxonomy): Eukaryota > Metazoa > Chordata > Lepidosauria > Squamata > Elapidae > Laticauda > Laticauda laticaudata. The sequence goes on from BHFT01031060.1 coordinate 25,809, forward strand.
TGGGATCTGGATAGTTCCAATCTGACTGCCTTCTGTAGGGCCTTGAAGTTCTGCTTTTCCCCCAGGCTTTGGGTCAGGAGCACAATTGTTGAATTGTCTTTAGTGAGCTTTGTTGTTTAAATTGTATTATTATTGTTTATTTTTAGGCTTCATTGTTTCAATTGTACACTGCCCTGATTAATTTTTGAGTATGTGGCAATATCAATGGATCAAATAAATAAGATTAACTTGCATTTAAAAATCTACCAGGTAGATGAGCACCAGTGAGTTAACTTACCACTTCTGACTGCACCTCCATTGTTCAGATAAAATTGGCCACCTCCTTTTTTTTCTCTAAAGGATTCAGGCAAAGCCAAGATTAAATAAACAAACCTATTGCCATCACATCTGGATTTTCTGTCTATCATATTCTTGCTCTTATGGATTTGGTTTGATTCCAAATGAATACAATATAAGTATCATAAAGACAGAGCTTTCCCCATGCTTCCATTATGCAAACTGACAGCTGCTATCATATGATAGTTACTCGGTCATGATCTCTGGTGTGCCAAACATCTTCTACCTTGATAAACATTCTTCAACATGCCTGTCACAGATATAAGGTTAAGCTTATACAACCTGTATAAGCTATATATGTTATTTATGTGGCTTTCCCCTTTTTGCTGAAGCAACTATTACAGATTCTTTAAGTAAATAAATATCCTGATTTAGGAGATCCAAAAAATATGTAAGAATTCATAATAATTGATCTTATCATGATTCAGTGATATATCTATTGAATCTGAATTTATTTCTCTGGCACCTTGCTAAAATGTAGAGTGGTGTAGAACAACTTCACTGCCTCTATTTACTGTTCAGTAAACTTTAGGACAAATGCTTGAGAAATAAACAACCTGCCAATTATCAAGTGGAGGTAGGACTCTGCAGCTTAAATCTGCTCTACATAGGAGTGGTAAATTACTTACGCTCTATTACAAACCCTACTGACACTTGGTCACTTTTCATATGGCAAAGTTGTCTGTCAGCTGAGCTCAGCTCCCGGTTCTTTCAGGATCATGGCCCTTAGTTTTCATGGCAAGTGCTGAAATGATGGGCCAACGTAATTTTCAGCTTCCCAGTCTAGATGACTTTCCTAGACTTCCTGGATGTCCCATATTAAATACTTAGTTTTCTAGATTAAACAAGATTGATTAGGCATTACTGATATATACTTTGTGTTTCAAGATACAAATGAACCTAAAGAAAAAGAAGAAAAATTCATCAGATGATTTCAACATTTGAAGGTGTCAGGACAGTCCTCTGGCCTGCTTTACCTTTCTAGTACAAAGCTCAGTGTTAACGGCAACTAGAAGAGCTAAAAAAAAAAAAAAAAGGCAACATTTCAGCTCAGGGAAATGCAGAATTGAAAACGAAATTATGAGCACGTCTTAGGTTTCTGTGGATATATAAGGAGGAAAGTAAAACTGACATCCATATTTCCTGCTATACTTTAGGCACCAATTGGAAATGAAAAAAAAATATGAGAAAATGCAAAAGAGAAAGAAAATAAGACAACTTCCCAAGATTCTGTTATGACAGCAAATGTCAATTCTTTGCATTCAATGGGCTGAGTCATAGGCCTGTGTTCAATGTTTTATAATGACTATGTCACCCCCTTCTCTTTGTGAATGAATGAGCCACCATAAATAATACACCATGAACAACAATGCCAGATTGGTTCACATCGTCCCTGTGTGTACAAACTGGGTCATAATGTTTTTGTACGAACCGAAAATAGCAGTCTACCAGAAATGTAAGCTATGTTTTTTCCTGAGTTTTCTCCACATGCAACAGCATTGTCATAAGAAACTGTTTATTTTGAGTTATACAAACTTTGCATATCCCTTCTTTCAATTGCACATGAACTCCCTGCCAGAGTCAGGTCTATAATTAGATAAGGGAGGTGCTAGGGGTAAAACAGGAAAGATCCCATTCATGAGGGGAACTTCCTATAAAAGATAGCTGGAAAAGCAAAGTCCAGATGAGCAAAAGAGAGTTGTTCTTCTGGAGAATCTCCCTTTGAAATAAAGAACATTTCCTGGACAGTCACCTCTCTTGCTACTTGTTCATTATTCGTTTGGATTCTCAAGGAATTAGCACTTTCTCCTCTAGGCTCTCAGCTATGGAATGAATATAGTGAGTCCCTTCACAGAGTCATTGAAGAGGTTACTGAGTGGCACTTGCAGTCCTCTTAAGTTCTCTTAAGGATTGTAGTACACTTCTGAATCAGTACACGTTGATTGCTGGGTAGGCCATTTCATGTGCTATGAAACAAGCAAAAGTACTGGAAAACAGCCTTCCACCTTAAACACCTCCCCCTGCACCCTCCAAAAAGGAGGAATAATATTACTGTGATGGAAGAAAGGAAAAGTAGGAAAACAGTTAAAATTGATTGAATTCGTTTCTGTTTTTTTTTTTAATTCCATAAAGAGGCTGACATAGCATTACAATTGCAATCTGGTTTAAAAATATTTCATGTGATAAAATAAAATGATAAAGCTAGCCTAGCAATCATTATGAGTTAAAACTGGGTCAGCTGGTGATCAGACTCTCATGTTGAAATAGAGATATCAAAAAAGGAGAAATATAGCCTCTGCTCTTATTCTGAATCTTGTGTTCTTTGTGGCACTTTCTGCTCATATGTTTTGCAACTTTAGGAATCTTGGACTTCAACCCCCAGAATTCCCAGCTAGCATGTGGAATTCTGGGAGTTGAAGTCTATGAATCTTTGTTAAGATTTGGAAAGGCTCATCTAGATAGTCAAACTGCTAATCAGATCAGTGGAATGGTATCACACCTCAACAGGGGTATGCTATCAAGAAGGTAGCCCTGTTCCCAGTTTTTCAAACTTTGTTCCAGGAAACTTGATGGGGTGCTGTGCCCAATCAAGCACAGGGGAGGGGGAAATTCACTTGAACAAGTTAGTTTTCGATCAGTAGAGATTTGCCTCTTGATCAAGAGTGCTGGGAATTTTTTTTTTTTAAATTAAGATGTTCAGTGGTCTGAAAAGTAACTCATGTGCTATTCCACTTGCTCAGCTGCTTCATGCTAAAAGGCAAGAATGGGGGGTAGCCATGCAGCTCCTCTACAAACTGATATGCAACAAGGGCTGTGTTGTGCACATGAATATTTCAGGCTCCTACATTAGGCTTTGTTGAATGCCTGTTATAATGGAAAACACAACCTGGAATTCACATAATACATTATGATGATTTATTGCAGCCTTTCCCAATCTGGTGTCCTCCAAATGGATTGCAACTGAAAAATCCCAGAAGGTTCTGTGGGTCCTTGTGAACGTTAAGTTGAGTACTCATTTAATGAAGAGCAATAAAAGAGTCTCACTTTAGATCCAAAATCCCTTGCAGCACATTCTGCTATAACAGAGGCAAGCAAATAACTTTTGATTATATATACATTTCAATATATGCATTGATTATATTTAATCGTTAAATATACTTTACTTTGATCAGAAGTACTGTAAATCCCATAGGCTGATATATATATATCAGCATGTATGTATATATATATATATCAGCATGTATGTATATATATATATATCAGCATGTATATTATATATAATATAGATATATATATATATATATATATATGTGTGTGTGTGTGTGTGGTGTGTGTGTGTTGTGTGTGTGTGTGTGTGTGTGTGTGTGTGTGTGTGTGTGTTTAAATTTTGTCGCGGGTACTTACATGTGTGCTGTTCAGCTCCTTCGGGTATTATCCACACGTAATTGTTAGTGCTTTTAAAGTTGTAGCAATGTTTCAGCAGAATCTATCTGCCATCAATCAGGCTTCTGTATTGAGTTCATATGTGGGTCAGGCTATCACAGCGTTAGTTTTAAATTTGAGGTCTAGCTTCTGCTTGTCCAGGTGGTTTTTTTTACATCCTGATTGTTGGGAGTCTTGGTCTGTGTTTATTGTTTTGGAGTTTGTTTTGATTGGTGTTTCTGGTTTCTTCTGTCTGTTTTTGTGGCTTTGATTGGCTGGGCAACACTGTGTTCTGTATTGGAGGCTTTCAACGCGAAGTCAAGCTGACACTGAAAGCCTCCAATACAGGAACACATATTGTCTTCCTGTTTTGGAGCGTTCTAGTGCAAGCTTGCTTGAGTAAAAGGAAAAAATGGCTATCATTTGTTAGGATACTAGGTTTCATCTGCGGTGCCTTGTTGGGACGTGTTGTTTGGAGCTGGAGGTATCAGCAGGAAGGCGAATCTGTTTGTGCACGAGTGTTTACCTGGTTTATGTATGTGGAGATTTTTTTTTTTTTACTCGCGAGCCAGCTGCACTAAAAGCCTCCATAAACATTATAACAATCTGTGTAGTGTACATCTGTAATAACAATATATGTGGATTGTTCTCGCCAAGTATATTTTTGGCTTCTTTTTTGTTTGGATTGGTAAGACTAAATAAATGGATAATTTTATTTATGTGTTTGAATATTAAGTTGTACCCCACCTTTTCTCAGGAGCTTCAGCAGTATAATAACATATGCTTCTTCTGTTTTATTTTTTTCACAATAACCCTGTAAGATGGTGGGTATGAGAAAGAGACTGCTCCAAAATTCACCCAATGAGTGTCTTGTGGCTGATGGTAAGACCTATAAAGCATTGTCTGCTCCTCCAACATTGTTGTAATTCTTCCTATGTCCCAAAAAAGAAAACTTTAGTTAAATTGAGTGAGAGATGTAGGGCTCTCAAACACCTGAGTGAGTTTTCCATGAATTGTGGGTTGTAAATGATGTGGACCTTCCAGTTTCTGGTCTAAACTTTATCCTCTACAACTATTTGCCTTCAAATTCATAATAGATTTTTCATTCTTAAATCACCATTTTCTTTGTTTATCCTGTACAGAGTGTGATTTTTGTAAACTGTACAAGTTGCATATAGATTAACTCAACAAAGTATATGCGGAAGTTGACACAAAGTACATACTTTATTGGTTATCAGGTATCTCATAACTAATGTTTGTGATTGAAGTCTTCTTTAATGACCATCTTTGGTTATCTGCCTTGTAGTTAAAAGATGTTTATCTCTTAAAGACATTTCGTCAGCAATAGAAAGCAGCTCCATGAGCGTTCAGGAGTTCAGGCAAAAGTGGGAAAAACTCCCAACCCATCAGGGTCAAATTATGACAATCAGGATTACAAGATGTACGGCAAGCATGACATGGACTACATTCCAAAGGATAACTTTAACTACAATTTACCATGAGGCCTTCCTTAAGGTGGACAGCTCATAATTCCTAAGTAACTATCCAGTACCTAGATGGGTGGGCAGACACCCACCGCCTGGAATTTGTAAAATTCCACTATTAAGGAGAACAGAAAAAAAAAATTAAACTATTAAAACTAAAGATATCAATTAACGAGTAATACTATGAATACGCAGATAACTAATAACTTAACATGATAACAGTTAGCAAGTATTAATAGAAAACACAGTAAACTTAAATAAAGACATTAAACAAAAGAACATGCAAAGCTCTTGAGGTTTCATATCTTCCAAGGTTCGGCCCTCTTGGTGCAAGTCTGCTGGTCACCTCTGGACAGCCTTATATAGGTGTTTGCAGGTACTCTTTGGAGCAAAAATTGTGAAAGTACTGGTGGGCTTTTTTGGTTGCTTTTAGATTCTCTTGCTTCCACGGTGTCAAAGGGTGTCGGAAGCTTCAGAAAGGGTGTTGTGGAGATATATGCCTGTGGTAGAGCATCTTAGGTTGGAAAGCGTCTGGTTGTTGTTGCAGCCGTTTAAGGGTGGTCCTAGCAAGATGTAACTGACTTGCCAGTGGCCTTTTAGGCTGAGAACAGTATTCTTGTTTTCGAGATAGGTGCTAAAGGGCGGTGGAGGCAATTGGAATGGATGGTGCTAAGGCATTTGCAGGGTTGGAGCGCCTGAATCGATTCGATCACTTGACAATTTCCTATGATCCCTCCACCCATTTGGGAGAATTTGATGGCCCTGGGCCGTCTACAGGGCCGGTGACTGACTTAGAGAAGAAAAGGAGATGGGGCATTATTTCCCTGCAAGAGTGGGATTTCACCCTCCAGATCAAGGGTGGGAAAGTAATGACAGGTGCTGTAGGTGGAGGCATATGTGTACTTATGACTTCAGGTGTTAGTGACTGACTGGGTTGTTTGGTATCCCATCACATTCAATACGGTGTAGGTGGGAACCAGGAACTTCCATCCAATGACTCTATGCAGAGTCAGTAGCTTTCCTCCCCTCGCATGCTTACTTGGTCCAGTGGCGTACTGATACAGTGAAGTGAGTTCTTTCTTTTTGCACCTCCAAAGAGGTTCGAAAAAATGCAGATCCGGCCAAGGGTGCGGAGTGCTTTTGGAGTGTCTATCTGCATGTACATTTTTCACAGCATTTCAGGGCATCCTTAGGGTACCTTTGGCTAAAACAGATGGAAAAGACACGAAAACGGGCACAGGTGATTTGGTGTGCAGTGTGTGCAGTTGACACTCATCCTTGGTTTTGGTTGTGGTTTCGGCAGTCTGGTGAGGACGCCTGTAATCGCTTCTGTTTGTACATTGAGGGTCCTTTGTCCAAGGAGGAGCTCAAGATACTGCAGACCTCGGAGTCTGGATGCAGCGCAGTCGGACTGTGTCACTACTGTATAAATCGATTGCATCTTGGCTGGTGCAGTACCTTGAGGTGTGTGTGGAATTTCGCACATCATGTAGCGGTGACCAACACTTGTAGCAGTATTGGTACTCCCTTAGCAACTCTTTTCATTGGGTCAGTGATTTCGCTGCAAACCCAGTGCAGCTATTCAGTGAGTGATGAGTGTTGTTCATAGGACAAAACTGTATTCTCCTTGTGTTCGGAGATCTAACTTGGGTTGTATCTGATAAGTCCTCTTCCCAACTGTGTGTGGATGAGGAGTCAATCTTGGTTTTATGGACAATCATGAAGGGTCTTTCCATGGTAGTTTGCATAAGGCCTGAGGATGATACATGGTTGTTGTTGTATTTTCTGTCATTAGGAGGATTAACAGCTCTGAGTTCACAGGCCCGGTGTGTGTTGCACACCATCGCCTGGTGGGACACGAATTCTTCAAGAAGTGTGAAGGGTATAAAGTGGTGGCGCCCCTTGGCCCTGAAGGTGTCAGTCAACTGGAGCCACTTTTCAATTAGCACCTGCGAAAGTTTTCGAACAATTTTGTTCTGCATGTTGATGTTATCAAGACAGGCAAGTCCTGTTAAGTTGAGATCCTGTTGTGCTGTTCTCATCTGGACAAGCATGTTAGTGAGGTCTATGATTTGGTGAGGCTTGTCGATAGGAATTTTAGGAAAACTGTTGAGGCTATCCAAGAGTGTTGCTTCTATGTCCTTGGAAGTGCCATACAGTTCATCAAGTCTTTTCCATGATAACCATAGGGCAGCAGCTGGGTCATCTAAGTAGGATGCCAAAAGTGCCCTAGATATGTCAGCAGACTGTGGCTCTAGCCATGCTATCAAGTGTCCAATTATTTCATCAGGGTTCAGGCGTGCCGCTTGAATGGGGTGCAGGAAGAGTTTCTTCCATAATAGATACTCACTGCCTGGCTTGTCAGAGAATCTGCGAACTCTGTTGGCATGCAGATTTAGCTTTCCACTCTGTACAGCCAAGTTTCTCCAGTAATCTTCAGCATTTGCTGAATTGGGGGGAGGTATTGACATAGAGGGTTCTCCCCCCTGGATTCTCATAGGGTGGGTTCGGGGTGTAAGTCAATGATGGGTTGTAGTCTTCCTCCCAGTACTTATGGAGAATGTTGTTGTCCCATACTGGGGACGATGGTCTGGTGTCACGCTGCTGTGTAGGCTGGGTGCGGTTACCTTGTGGTGCCTGGGAACCAGATTGGTATTGAAGTTGTGGCAGGGATGCTGCTGCCTGTGGATTGAGTGTGGCAGTTGCCATTTATGGCATGTCGACTTGTTGAGAAGTTGTTGTGAGTACTGATGGATTAAGTTACTTGGCCAGCAGGGCATGAGACATTGCTGTAGGGTTGCTGGTGTTGGGAAGAGAATCTCAGACCTTAGTACGTACAACATCAGTTGGGGAAGGTTTGCTGTTGGTCGGAAGTGAATCTCGTACGTTAGGTCATACAATGTCAGATGTGTAACTGACATGTAAAGTCTGTGGTTGAGATTCATCCCAGTGCTTCCCTGGTTGTGGGAGATTGCTAGGCAAATGAGGCAGTTTCATCTGCTCGTTTAGAAGTGAGTGCTGCTCGTCCACATCGGCTTTGACCCATGTATCTGGGGTCTCTTCTCCCAAGTCTTCAAGGTCGAAGTTGAGGGAAGCAACATTGGCCGCCTTCTGCCATGCTGCAGCCCATGCTGTTTTTTGCTGCCATCTCTTGTTGTCATATGAGTAACTTGACGTGGGCCTGAGCTTTGGCCATTTCTGCCTGTTGTTTGGCCATTTCTGCTTGTTGTTTGGCCATTTCTGCTTTCTACCTTATCACTTCTATCGTAATACGTAAATCTGCCTCTGCTGCTGCAGCTTCAACTTGGGCTTTTACAGCTCTTTCAGCATAACCTGCTGCTTTGGAGGCCTTAGATGCACCTCTGTGATGGGAGGATGCTCTGGAAAGCTGAGAGAACTGAGAGCTGGCAGCAGAGAATTGATGCAAGACACTAGAAGCTGTTTGCAATCTAGTTGGTTTGGGATGAAGGGAGGAGGCTTTCTTGAGTGGTGGGAAGAAGCTGCTTGTGATTGAAGATCTCTGTCGGATGTGGTCTTCTCCCTCGGTATTTGCTCCTTCTGTAGCACAACAAGGAGCACAGCTTGGAGGGAGTTTCTGCCTTCCCAAAAGCTGTCTTCATGTTCTTTATTCACCTCCTTGAAGCAATGAATGTGTTCCTGGAACTCTGGGTCTTCCAGGTTTGACAGTATGTATTTAAGCTTATTTTCATTGTCTCTCCATCATGCAATATGCTCCTCTAACTCCTTTGGCATCAGGAAGAGGCTCTTGAGGGGCAATTTGCTTTTGGGGGTGTCACAGATCTTGACCAGCTCTATCCATGCATCTGCATGATGAAGATACTGCCTTTCCCAATCCTCTTTGAAGCATGTCACCGCGGGTCAGCTTAGCTTCCTATGCTGCTGATGTCGTAGGTCTTCTGAGGTATTGCGGCTTCTCCAGAGGGTTGGACATTTAAAACTGGGTTTTGGGAATCAGGCTCCACATTTATAACAAGGGTGGGTGGAGGAATCTGGTCTTCTGGTACATCAGAGACGTCTGTCATGGCTGAGGAAGTTGCCATGTTTCAAATTGGCAAAGGGAGAAATTTGGAAAATTTTAGTGGTTTTCCATGCAATTCCCTTTTTTTGTACTGGGGGTACTGCAAGCAGGTAGCAGAAAGTAGAATTACTGCTGGATTTAATACTTGAGCACATAGGTGGCACTGCAGAGTCTGGGCAATGCTAGCACAGCCCACAATATGGCTGCTTCTGGGGTGCGTTGTGAGCTTGCAACACAAGGGGGCACTAGAGGTTGCCTCGCAAAGTCTGAAGACTAGAGGGCTGAATGCAGAAATATGCCTATAATTGTTGCTTGCTTCACAAGGTGGCAGCAGAGGGTCAGGAAAATGCTGCTGCTATGCCCATGTTAGGTTGCAGTTACTCTTGGGACCTTTGAATTAAGTTGATTAAATGGTCCACAATAGTTGCAAAAAGGGGTTATCATTGGAGAAACACTCTGGTCAATATTTGAGAAACTGTAAAAAAAAATCAAACTCTGGGAAATTTCTCCTTGACCCCCAAATGTAGCTGTGGGCTGTGTTGCTTAAGTCTCACTTCTTTCTTGAAGAAAAAAAGAGGGGGGAGAATTTCCTGCTTACTCTTGAAAAAAAAGGAAAAAATTGTAAGAATTCTTTGACTTCACTGTAAATTTTTTCTTGACCACCAAATGGGGCTGTAGGCTGCTTTACCAAGATGTGATGTTGCTTGTTAGTAGAGGGGTGGTTGGGTCCCAAAGGTATTTATTCCGTACTCGATAGAAGAGAAATTCATCAAACAAATAAAACAGTTCAAAGGGTTATATGCAATGTGTCTTGTCATACTTAAATTTCTCTAGCATAGAAATAAGATGGCCAAACTCTATGCTTCATGAGGAAAAGGAAATTGTGTTTTTTTCACATAGCTTACTTGCTGTAGGTTTGATTTATAGCCCCAATAAAACCAGCCAGGAAAGGTTTTACAGCCTCAGATATAAATGGCTGGAGTCCTCGTGGCAAATGCTGACGGAAGATAGACATCCTTTGTCTTTACTCCAAGACACAAGCTAGTTTGCTAAATTGGCTTTCTTTGAGTTAGTTCAGGGAGAGATGAAATAAAGGAAGCTGCTTGTCTGTCCCTTGAAAGATGGGAAGTTTGCTTTTCCTCTTGTTATGTAAAATAAGTCTTTGAAATAGCAGGAAGACGAGTTGAGCAGAGAAGAGGGGGGTGGGTGGGTTAGAAAGTTCTCTTTGTAACATGTGGGGGAATTCCAAACCCTCCCACCATCCAACCAGCATGTAAAAAATTCCTATGCTCACACAGAGAGAGAGAGACGATGATACATGCAGGTTTAGATTAACATTGCATATTCATTTCTGCCTTCAATATTACTTTGCTTTATCATAAATCCAAATTAACAATCTTTATATTGATGGGCCTCAGGAGATCATCTTTTACTTTTCTGTATCCTGCACAGAGGTGGATTTGTAAACTGTACAGATGCAGATAGATAACTCAACAAGATGTCCATAACAAAGTACATTTATTGGNGAGTTCAGGCAAAAGTGAGCAAAAACTCCCCCAACCCATCAAGGGTCAAATTAGTGACCAATCAGGATTACAGATGTGGCAACATGACATGGACTACATTTCCCAGGATACCTTTAACTACATTTACCATGATGCCTTCCCTTAAGGGGACAGCTCATAATTCCTAAGTAACTATCCAGTTCCCATAGACTGGCTGGGACAGCACACAGCAGATTCAAATACCGCAGCACACAACTGTACCCAGATAAATGTGCTGGAAAAAAATACCCTTCTATATCACAAGGACACTATCAATTGTCCTGCACAAACTCCCTTTAAATGAATAGGAAAGTCCTAAAATTAAAGCCTGAGACATATACTACACTATTACTACTGAGTTCTGGAAAAAAAATGGATAATTTGCATTAGCAGTATTACAGGTAGCTGCATGAATTATGTTGATAGCGGCACAAGGGTAGAAATGAACAAGCTTAAACATAGGTCATTACAATCCCAGTTCAAACAAATAAAAAAAATTCTTTGCATTTCAGGCTGAGCAGGTTTCCTTACGCTGAAGTTGATATCATCAAGTTTCAAATGTATATACATCTATTGACAAAGATTTTCTAGACAAAAGGATGTTGAAAGATGACATATTTGTAGAAGAAGTCATCATAAGGTGAACAATATTAGGCTGAAACTGTTTTTCTATAGAATAAATACTCCCATCATTTTATGATTATTAAAAAAAACATTCACAGATGAAACCATGAGAATATTCCACAAAGACATTATACAAGCCTCGTTGAAATGAATGAAAAATGCTAAATCTATGCTACAGTTCTACAACATGAGTACCACCAAAATAGGGTGATTTGTATCATGTACCTGTATGTATTTCTTTAAACTCTGGACTATTTTAAGTTAAACTCTGGACTATTTTAATAAGGCAAACAATTACAACACAATCCTATACTCCTTTATTTTAAGTCTTATTAAGTCCAGGGAGATGATAATCTTATAGCCAACCCATCCCTGACTACTGAGATCCTATTGCATAAGCACTCACATGAAAGGTATAGAATTGTAGCCTTGATGCAGAATCTACTTAATATTATTTTGAATGCGCAGGGCTTATAGCCATGATCTTAGGATCATGGCTATAAGCCCTCCGCATTCAAAATAATGTACATGGATGGATGGTATGATGTTGTCAGGTACATTCCAGAGGTTTAGGGATGAAAGCTTTAAGAAGCTGCAGAATGTACATAGTTGGTTAAGTAAAGAAACCTCTGTTTGATGAAGATTAGAACCACCCACAGTTGGGAAGCTGAAATAAAGAGAGGATAAGGGGTGGGGAGAAACTGAAAAAATGGCACAGAATTGGCAAAATAATAATAATAAAGAAATAGAAGAAAAGAATGGAAGGACAGTTGATATATTTTTTATCATCCATATTTCCTTTCAGGAAGGTTTATTAAGGAAGATTAGATTTTTCAGTAACTTTAAATGTAGCCAGAATTTAAACTAAAGTGCAATTAACAAGAAGAAGTGGGACTACATTCATGCCTACAAACAGAGATGGTATTCAGCAGGTTCTGACCAGTTCTGGAGAACCACTAGCAGAAATTTTGAGTTGTTCGGAGAACCGGCAAATACCACCTATGACTGGAGATTTTACAGTATCCTTCCCCTGCCACACTCACAAGCCACGGCCACAGAACTGGTAGTAAAAAAAATTGAATCCCACCATTGCCTACAACATCTAGCTCATGAATCCCAGGTGGAAAAAAGTCAGTAAAAAAAAATGCATGTTTATTTTCTAACATTCTCCCCCACCCCCACAAAACCAGGTCAGATCTGCACCCATCCTTCTGACTTTCTGAAAGGTCTTGAAGACTTGACTCGGCCAGCTGGCCTGGAACCCCAGTAGGGGAATGACATCTTGGAAACAAAGTTAATGGTTTAGGTCAGGACCCTGCCTCCTCCCCATGCACACTTTTCTCCCTTCCTTTCCATCGTGGTAAATCAAATTTTACTTGAATTTTGAACTGTATTGTTTTAATTTTGAATTGAATTTTGAGTTGAATTTTGAATTGTTCTTATTTATTGTTCTAATGTGTTAATTCTTTGAATGGTATTTCAATTGTACGACTGTAAGCTGCCTAGAGTTACCTCAGTGAGATGGGTGACATAGAAATCTGTAAATAAATTTCTTAAAAATGGAAAGACTTGAAATGAATTCTCAAAAATTATAACGTTCAAATAGTTTTTCATTACTTGCACAAAAAAAGCTGATGTTCATTTTTACTGGTTGATGGATTATGCTAACAACACTTGTTATATTTGATTACACAGAAATATGTGTTTCTTATAATCCCTAATCTTCGTCATGCTTCTTTTTAATGAAAGATTATCACCTTTTCTTGAACTTAACTTGGAAAAGTCAATTCACATTTAGTTACCAGATTTAGGACTTTCTGTCATCACATTAGCCATCACGCAGCCATGTCCTGGCAGCATCATTTGTCTGTCACAGCCCTATGAAATTTTCTTCATCTTATCTGCAATTCATAAGTGAGACAGGTCTAAATTATCCTCAGCAGTGCTGATGTTAAAGTAATCTATTCTTACTTAAGCCACAAGCATTCAACAACAGTCACAAGATACGTAAAATATATTAGGCCTTGGAGGAATGGTAGGTGACTGCAAGCAATAGAAGCAGAAATTAGGACATGCGAAGTTCATGCTGGCTTATTCTGCTAATTCAAGGCTGAGTGGATAGCAATTCAAGTGCGTAATACAGAAAACACTTTGGACATAAAGAGGGTTAAAACAGGGAGCGCATCTTTATTGTTAACTTGCAGAACACAGCTGCATTGGAAAATTGTAGATTGGCATTGTGAGGGGGCAAAGAAGGTTGAGAGGATAAAGACATAGAAAGTGTAGTCCTTGAGAGAGTGGAGGAGAGGAGAGAGTGGATGCTTAAGTGGAGATTCTGCAGTAGAAATGTTGCTATCAGCAGATGATCTCTGGGATGCTCTGGGATGGGGGTAGAGAGGATATAGATATGGAATGTAAGGGTGGAGCATAAACAGAATGGGAGGATCACAGTATATTGGACCAAAATAGGTACAGTGGGAGACAGTAAGCAATATGTTTCAGGGAGATGGGGCAAGTGGAAATGGACAGTCTACCCACCTTTTTAACCCTTTGCTATATATATATATATATAATTGGTTTTTAAAAACAAAGACAAACAAAACATAAAAACATCCATCTTTCTTCCATAAGTGTGTCGGTTGGTTTACAATTTTTTTGTGCATCGATTTCATAGTCTCAATTACAGTTACATTATATGATAACTCATATTATCCATCAAAAATTGAATACTCTAGTATTATTATTTAGTCATTTGACTGTAATTTTGTTCATTCATACTTTGCGAGATAACTATACTTTACTTA
>BHFT01031061.1:0-15670 GCA_004320025.1 Laticauda laticaudata
CTCTCTCTGCCTCTGTCCCTCTGTCTCTGTCTTTCTTTCTCCCTCTGTCTCTCTCTCTCTCTCTCTCTCTCCCCACCCCCTTTCTGCATAAAAAGCAATTAAATGTCATTTACCTTAAAATATTCCATCAAGGATCTGGAGTACTTCATTGCATGATCCTTCTTCAGTTTAAACATTCTCAGATAGAGGAGGGATAAGCAGCGGTAGCTATAGGAATTTGGAAATACACATAAACACAAACTTGACAATTTCCCTCCCAAAAGCTGTGATCTGTGGGCACCAATCACAGTAGAAAACCACATTGGGTTAGCACATCATTTTTAAAAATGATTTTTATTACAAGTTTTCACAAAGAGACAAGAGAAAAGATAGGAAAAGAAAGAAAAGGAAAGAAAGGAAAGGAAGGAAGGAAGAAAGAAAGGAAGGAAGGAAGGAAGAAAGAAAGAAAGGAAGGAAGGAAGGAAGGAAGGAAGGAAGGAAGGAAGGAAGGAAGGAAGGAAAGCTTTAATCAACTTTAATAAGAAGACAATTGAGAAAGAAGGACAATGTCTCACCAGAGGACTGCAAGTTTCTTGTCTCCTTCTGTGGCGGAAGACCCCGTGAAATTCTTAAGCCTCATGGCATACCTTCAGAGAGAGATGGAAGAGAAGAGGTTGAATGGGTGGCATCAAGGAACAACAGTGGTGCCCACAGAAACAATTGAATGACCTCAGAGTTGTACACAAGCAGCAGGGCATCCATTGCCCTTCAAGAGAGCAGCTGCCACCCTCGATAAACACAGTACGAGAAATATCTTCACTCAGAATAGAGCTGAAAGGGAACTTGGAGGTCATCTAGTCCAACCCCCTGCTCAAGCAGAAGCCCCTAAACCATTTCAGACAAGTAACCTTCCAGGCTCTTAGAAACATCCAGTGATGAAGCACCCACAACTTCTGAAAGCAGTTTGTTCCATTGGTTAATTGTCCTCACTGGAAGTTTCTCCTTAATTCCAGGTTGCTTCTCTCCTTGATTAGTCTCCATCCATTGCTTCTTGTCCTGATCTATCTATCTATCTATCTCTATCTATCTCTATCTATCTATCTATCTATCTATCTATCTATCTATCTATCTATCTATCTATCTATCTATCTACAGTAATATGTTAGTGGTCTAACTGGCAGCATGAGTGCAGACAGCTGAGTCGAGAGCAAGGACCTCAGATGAGAAGCCAGAGACCATGAGGGAGTGGACTGTTGCTTTCAGAGATTGTGGAAGCTGGAAGCAGTGATGAAGAGTTCCCGAGGAGCCTGTGCCCAATGTGCGCATGAAGAGCAGTGGATGCTGCAAGGAAAGGGCAGCTTGCAAAGACGGGTGGCTCGGGTAGGCGTAGGTAACTGCCCCTCCTTCAGGTAGGATTAAAAGGCAGCTAGTTAAGGGAACGGTTCTTTGTAGGAAGCAAAGACATTTTGAAACTCAGCCTCGTGCAGACATTTACAGTTGGATTTGACTAGCCTCTGACTGTGTTGTAAACGATTTCCTGTATCTGTGTTGTTTTTTTTTGGCAGCCTCTGCAAAACTTGGCAAGGCTTTTTCTTGTCGGAGCTAATTAGTTGGCAAGCAGCCTCATTATCTGTGAAGAACAAGATTTGTAAATGAAACATTAAAAAAGTTGGTGCTTTGCTGTCTTTGCCTCTGTGTTTGCTCTCTTGGAACCAGGTTTGGGTTAGAACAAGCTCTCTCTCTCTCTCTGTATCAATTCTGCTGTCTGCTTGTCTGTCTGTCTGTCTGTCTGTCTGTCTGTCTGTCTATCTGTCTATCTGTCTATCTGTCTATCTGTCTATCTGTCTATCTGTCTATCTATCTATCTATCTTGTTCTCATTACACCACTTCAGTGACTCATGGCCAAAAAAAGAACAGGTAGTCTTTGACTTATGACCACACTAGAGCCCAAAATTTATGTTGGCAAGTGAGAAATTTGTTAAGGGAGCTCTCAGACACTCTGTGATTAGCACTTCTGATGAAGCAATAAACAACACACAAGTCCAAGCAAACTGGCAAGTGTTTCTATTCCATTGCAGGTGTCACGACAACAAGCAGTAACGAGAATACCTGATTAAAGTCAGCTCTGAGCTTCTGCTGACTCAGAGCCCCATTTATCTAGTTCTGTAATTGCTCTGCTTCCAATATCCAGGCCTATCCCCTGTAAGCCAGCATCTGGTTTGTCCTGCATCCCACACCCACATGCATACTACCACTCATACATCGCAAACACCTCATCCAATCTCCTCCACCCTCTACCAGTGTTGTGGCTATCTATCCTATCAGTCTCCAATAATTCATGATCTTCGTTTGGTAGCCTGGAACCTCAGTTCCTCTTCAGTCATCTGGGTGTCGCATCACAGTCACTCAGGTATCGTCCTGGTGATATAATACAGATGCGCCTGCTACCACCAACATACAGTTACACAGAAAGTCCAAGTCAGCTGGCGAGCGGCCTGGTAAGTTCCGGTAGTGTCATGCATGGCCCAAGCTGAGTGCAAAAGGAGCTTTGCCCCATTTTATGACTTTTCTAGTTATTTAACTAGTTTGAAGTAGTAGTCAAGCTTCAAACCAGTGGTGGGATTCAAATTTTTTTACTACTGATTCTGTGGGCGTGGGTTGGTGGGCTTGGCAGGGGAAGGATACTGTAAAACCTCCAGTCAGAGGTAGTATTCGCTGGTTCTCTGAATTACTCATAATTTCTGCTACTGGTTCTCCAGAACTGGTCAGAACCTGCTGAATACCACCTCTACTTAAAACTAGAAATTGGTAAACCATGACTTCCAATCCTGCCTTAGGTACAAAGCTAGCAGGGTGCCCTTGGTCCATTGTCTTTCTTTCAGCCTTGGCAAAGAGGAAATGGTGAACCATTTCTGATATCCTGTCAAAAAAACTACAGGGATTGATCAGTGCAGTTGCCAGAAGTCAAAATCTGACTTGAAGACATCTATTTTTGTTTTCAAAAGTCCAAACTTATGAAGGTAAAAATGATAGTTTGTTATCAATCATTTTGTTTTTATTTCCTGAGCATTGCAACTGATTTTTCTATTCTTTTGCTTTACTATTCTATTTTGTATAAATGGAAATGTTGCATAAATATTTTGTATTAGGTTTTGGGGCTATTTGAAATTTGGGACTATTATTTTACTCTGAATCTAGATTTAATGGCATATAATTGATCATCATCCTTGTGCCCACTCACATGTTTAAGGAGGTGTAAGAAATGTCTTCAAGAAGATTCTTCTTAGGTAAGGCTTCACATGTTTGTTTGTGTGTGCGTGCATATACCACATATCCTTGTCTTCTATTGGCAATCTATATTAATAGATGCTGATAGAAGTCCAGTAGCACTGTTGCTGTTACCTTATTTGGTAATAAAACATCTGCAAGAAAACCAGCAGAGAACAAGAAAGACCCTACAGTTTAATAGATTAGTTACTTCTTCATTTAAAAATCACTTCTTAAAAGCGTGGCAGGCAAATGTTTCCACCTGAATTTAGTTCACTAGAGGAACTAGGTGCGTTGTTGATCTATAGATTAATCAACAAAAAATATCCTCTCCAGTCCTGTCTTTTTCCTCTTTTTTCCTGTATCTTGAAGTGGGTAAAAAGTGTGACATGATGTCTTATTCCAAACAAACTTTCTTCATTGTTCTGCTCCATATTGAAAATGTGTCAGTCCATCAATCTATGCACACGCTTTACACAGGGCATTTATCTTGTAAAACATGAGGGAAAACATTGGACAATTATCCTGCAATCAACTTCTACATAAATATGGACAAATACTGTATGTTAAGCCCATGTCACACTGCACCAACAGATGCAAAGAGGATGTAAAACGGACAAAAAAGCTTGCCATCCGTTGGTTAACCGATGTATCTCACTGCCTCCGTTTTGGCTTCCTCATCTATCTGTCCAGCATACGCGTTTTATTGACGTTTCATCCGCTCAGAAAGTTTTTGAGCTGCCCAAAACTTTTGAGTGGAAGAAATGTATCCAATGCATCCGTTCTGCTGGCGCGTCTAGGGCATCGGGCAGATTTAATGCTCTCCATCGACAGCCGATAACTCCAAGACCTTGTATATTTCACGCTAGGCATACCGCTGTGCATCCCGCAACAACTAAAATCCGTTTCCAGTGCGTAAACGGAACGACACAGGTGAGGAAAGCAAGAACGGAACAGCACCAGGCATCTAGAAGGCTACAGTGATGAGAAAGGAGCATTAGCAAAGCGGAATGACAGCTCATTGACCCGTCTGCATCGGCTCTCTATCGCTCTATGTATCCGCTCTGATCTCATAATCCTCCTATGCATCCATAGTGTCCGATCTGATCCTCTACGCATTCGCCTCTCGCAATCCTCTATACGCCATCCTCTACGCATCCTCTACGCATCCTCTATATCTCCGCTCTGCATTCTCTATAACATCCACTCTGCGTCTTCCCCCGTCGTTTCCTTCCGTGTTATCCGCTCTGCTAGACAAATTTTTGCCCGTTTTTGAAGAGCGGATAACAACGGATGGAACATTTTGCTCATCCGTTGTGTCCTTTTTGCATCCGTTGGGCAGTGTGACATGGCCTTAAATTTTCATTTTCTCACAGCTTCAGTGAAAAGCAAGCATTCTTTCCATCTCATTAATGAAAAAAAATGTGTGAGTGTAGATAAGTGTTGATCAAAAGAAAGCTAAACAAAGTTCTTACCAATCTACACTAGCCAGATTCAAGAGAAAGACTTATTCTAGCATTGGAAAAACTTATATTACTTAACATGTTTAGCTGTTTAACATCAACCTCTCAATAAAGAAAGGGGTCATCAGCTATATCATGTACTTACTGTCCAGATTTCCAAAGTTTCAAAGCTAGAATTTTAAGAGTTTAAAAATGTTTAAATGAAGAGTTCAGTTTCAGTTAAAGTTTCAAATTGTTTCAAATTTATTTGTAGCATTTGCAAAATACTTAGTTCAGTTAAATTCTCGAAACTCACAAATAATGCATAGTTATTTTCACAGTTTGAATCACATTGAAGTTAACATTGACCTCTCAAACTAAAGTACTGGAAAAAGATGTTGAGTTCCATTCCCTGAGAATTATGAGGGATGTAGTTTTGTTGGTCTGTTAAGCACATTACACTGAAGAAGTTGTGCAAAACAAGGCCTAATTTTATTTCACCAATAACAATGTCCATGTCTTCAACTGTAACCTAAGTCATTATCAGATTTCCAGCTTAATTCTCAAGATTCTAGAAATGAGAAGCTCCTTTCTACAAGGCTAAGCTTTAGCTCTGAAGTTCCTACATGTGAAATGGGGACACAGTCCATTGCTGGGCTCCCATCAGAACTAAGAATCACCACTTAGACCAGTGATGGTGAACCTTTTTGTTGTGGTGAGCCAAAAGTATGCACGTGTGCCAGCACCCACAATGCAATGTGTCCTGCCCTCTCTGTGCATGCATGCACAACATTCCCCTGCCCCCTTACCTCAACTGCACATATGCATGCCTCCCAGATGATTTTCAGCTCATCTGAGGCCATTTTCATCCTCCCGGAGGCTCAAGGGGAGCCTCTGCAGCCTCAGGAGGCTGAAAAACGGGCCTTCTGGAAATACCAAAAGTGCCCATTTTCGGCCTCCAGAGAGATTCTGAAATCCAGGTGAGGCCATTTTTGCCCTCCCAGAGGCTCAAGGAAAGCTTCTGCAGCCTCGGGAGGCTGAAAAATGGGCCCATTTTGGCACTTCTGGTATTTCTGGAAGGCCCATTTTTCAGCCTCCCGAGGCTGCAGAGGCTTTCCTTAAGCCTCTGGGAGGACAAAAAGGCCTCAAATGGGCCGAAAATCAGCTGGTGTGCACATGCGCAGGTGTGCACATGCGCAGTGCAGGTAAGTTTGGCTGAGGCTCACATGCCCACATAAATGGCTCTGTGTGCCATCTGTGCCACCTCACCATCAAGGTCATAGATTCTATTTGGAGGCAGAAGAGTTTGAGGTTTTGTGAGATGCTATGTTTCCCTTAGTCTGAATAACTTTGCTTTCTGTTAGTTACTGAGGAAATAAATATAGCAATAAAACACTCATTTATAACCTTCTGTCAGCTCTTATGTTAAGAGGTAATTAGCACACTGGAACATTGCTGTGTAACACAGAAGTTTTAGTGTAAACACTACTATTTCCATAATTGAGGGTTAATTTAAACATATGTTTTTGTTCCAGTAGGATAAGGAATTTTATGCTGTGGCTTATCTATGAAAGACAAGGGTACCCAGAACACAATACAAAAACACAGCTTGCCTCTGATTCTCTGAGTTGAAGGTGAACAAGCAAGAAACTTTTCATTGCACCTGTTTTGTTTTTTTTGCTGAAAGTCCTACAAGGTTGCTTTATCTCAAATGAAACATGGTAAGCTTGGCATCAAGATGTTGGTTGGAAAAACTGAGTTCCGTATGATCTACTTTGTATCCTAAGCTATGGCCTTCAAACTCATGTCTTTCATAAGTCCCATGAGATGTTTGAGTTAACCTTCTAAAGGTAGAACCATTCCAGCCATGTGTAGCAGCAGCCAAAAAAGCTAAGGCAATACTAAGTTGCATTAACAGAGGGATACAATTGAGATGAAGTGAAGTACTAATACCACTTTATAAAGGCTTAGTAAGACCACACTTAGAGTACTGCATCCAGTTTTGTTCAGCACATTTTAAAAAAGATGTTGAGACTCTAGTAAGAGTGCAG
Source organism: Laticauda laticaudata (assembly GCA_004320025.1). Taxonomy (NCBI): domain Eukaryota; kingdom Metazoa; phylum Chordata; class Lepidosauria; order Squamata; family Elapidae; genus Laticauda; species Laticauda laticaudata. The sequence goes on from BHFT01031061.1 coordinate 6,741, forward strand.
AGAAGAGCAATCAAGATGATTAGGGAACTGAAAGCTAAAACATATGAAGAACGGTTAGAGGAACTGGGCATGGCTAGTCTAGTGAAGAGAAGAACCAAGGGAGACATGATAGCAGTCTTCCATTATTTGAGGGGCTACCACAGAGAGGAGGGGGTCAAGCTATTTTCTAAAGCACCTGAAGGCCAGACAAGGAATAATGGCTGGAAATTGAACAAAGAGAGATTCAACCTGGAAACTTTCTGACAGAACAATCAACCAATGGAACAGCTTGGTCTCGGAAGTTGTGGGAGCGTCATCACTTGAGACTTTCAAGAAGAGATTGGACTCCCATCTGTCAGAAATAGTGTAGGGTCTCCTGCTTGGGTGGGGAGTTGAACTAGATGACCTACAAGGTCCCTTCCATCTCTGATTATCTATTTATATATAAGAAAAGTTTTGAATGAAAATATTGATGCATTACATAATGATTATAGATTTTCCTAATCCGGTAAGACTTTTGTCTTCAAATTGCACATTCTCTATTATCAGTTACCAAAAAGCAACAAACAATGAAGGACTTTTTGTTTGAATAATTTGATTAATTTAGATAATGCCTACTTAATTTTATATTTGAAAAGAAATGTTAACTGCAGCCATTAAATAAAGAGACATCTTTAAGAGAAAGACTATGACAAATTTGGATGGATATTATGGTTAAGTTACAGTGACAACAAACCTATGGCTATGAAAATTGGAGCCTCAGAAAGGCTGAATTAATAAAAACAATGCCTTTAAACTGTGGAGATAGGATAAAACTCAGAATATTTCAGACCAGTAAGAAGAACAAATCATTTAATTGTAGATTTTATATTCATTCATTCAGTCAGTCAGTTTTGATGTTTTCCATTATTTACCAATGAGTAATTTAAACATTTTAGGCAAGCAAAATAAATAAGTAATTAGCCTATAATTTCCTGATGTTTCCCTTTTGGTGGGTCTTTTTGAATGATATTAGTTTTACCAGTTATCAACCAATCACTGATATTTTATCCACCTATCACTGATATTTTATCCACCTATTGAGTCCTTCCCCAGGACCCAGGACAGGCAAATGTTCGATCAAGGGTCTTGGCAAACTTGGCAAGTTTAAGACTTGTGGACTTCAACTCCCAGAATTCCTGAGCTAACATGACCAGAGGAGGAATTCTGGGAGCTGAAGTCCATAAGACATAGAGCTATCAAGTTTGAAGATGTGTTAGATAATGCTAAAGATATCATTGCAGGATGTAAGCTGTTCCAAGTAAAGCTACCTTTTGCAATTGACTGATGTTAATTTTGTCAATGCTATGGTGTTCAGAAGGTGTTCAGATGTTTTGGAACTGCACCCAAGGTGACTATTACTACTGGTATTATCTTACCATAGTTCACTAGGCAGTCCACTGTTTGCAGAGGTATTATTGAGGTTCGGGGGTGTGATGGCTCAGGTGTTAAAGACGGGATGAGCTTGGGTTACTTGTGCCAGCCCACCTTTGCAATTCAAAAGCATACAAATGGGAATAGGTAAATGGGTACCACTTTGGTAGGAAGGTAACAGTGTTCCATGTGCCTCAACCTCAGAATGGTTATGCTGGCCACATGACCATAAAAATGTCTTTGGGCAATATTGGCTTCCTTGGCTAAAAAATAGAGATGAGCAATGCCCCCTAGAGTCAGGGGATATTGGAACACTTACCTTTACCTGTTATGGTTCATTGTATAGTTAGATGTTTAGCAGGATTTGGCATTTATCAAGACATTCCAAAGAACCTGGGATAGACAGATGTTGTTTTATGGTATTAAAATTATCATCAAAGAATGTAAGATACTATACTACTACTATTGGGTTTCATATAAAATATTATTTCAATGTATAAGGAGAATTTTTAGTATGCTTACCATGTAATGAAAAGAGAAGTACTGTATTAGCAAAAAACCAGCTGATTTTTTTTTTTCAGAAGGAAGAACTATATACAAATAAATCAACAAATGTGTAATCTTACTCTACTGGGATCAAGGAGCTCAGAGATTTAACAAAATACCCTCTAGCCTAGCTCCTGATATTAGAAATATCTTGTTTTTTTTTTCCTTTCTATTAAAACTCATAGGTATATTTCAACATTATGTACTTCGGCTTAAAAAATTCTAACTATCATTTTGGCTTAGAAATTCTGGGAGCTGAAGTCCACAAATTTGGATATTACCAGATAGAAAGAGTAGCTTCATCATCTGACCCCAGATATTTATTTATTTGATGGATATATATAGTGCTGCCAGCTCAAAGTAATTGAGTTCCATACAACAGCAACAACAAACAATAGACCCCCCCCAATAAACATATACTATTAAAAACCTGTAAAATAACAACTGAACATGAAAATTAAACTACCAAAAGGGTTAGGGTCTCAAGTAGACCCAAATGCCTGAGGAAAGGGGGATTACTTCTTCCTCTTTTGTTTGAACTTTATGTGAATTCTCCAGTTTGGATTTGACATGTTATGTCAAGTCTGCTGCATACGTAGGATGAAAAATATAAAATTTTCATTTCTGCACTGGGCTATAAAAGAAGAGATGCAGCCTTTTCCAGTTTGAAGAGACTAGTTATTTGTGCTCCCTAATTAGATTATAAGAGTTCAAGTCTAGAGAACCAAGGTTCCTTGCTAAACTGGCCTTCTAGTAGCTAATAGTCACATCTATCTTTTCTATTGTAAAACAAGATTTACAGGACAGTTGAAGAAGCACAAATGAGTGTTCTTTTAAAATTATGTCTAACTTCATGCTTTATAATAGGACAGGTGAAGCGATTCAATAAAAGAGTGGATGTTCCAAATCTCCTCCCCCAGAGCTTCACTGAGTCTACACATTCTAATCCACCTCTTAATCTGATGTAGTTCCTAGATCAGTGGTGTCAAACTCAGTTTCATTGAGGGCCGCATCAGGGTTCTGTTTGACCTTGGGGGCCCAGGGTGGCATGGCCAGGGTGGGTGTGGCTAGCTCAATGTCACTCATGTCAAGGGCGCCTGTGGTAGCCCGAGTACTCTGCATGTGAAAACAGGTTCCCAAGCTCTGTTTTCAGCTACAATAACCTCCTACAACCCTCTGCCACTGAAAACAGAGCTCAGGAGGCCTTCCAAGCTCCATTGTCACCGGCAGAGCTACCATGGGCCGATCCTTTGATGTTTTCAGGGGGGCCACACAGGCCAGATCTACACATCCCATGGGCCAGATCCAACCCGCAGGCCTTGAGTTTGACACTCCTGTCCTAGATAGTTACTGCAGCTGTCAGTAGACTAATTAAAGAAGGGGCATAATAGATAAGGCACTCCTTGGAAAATAACCTTTGTAAAAGGAGTACATGCTGATTCCATGAATAAAAGCTAGAAACAAAAAGCATAAGACTTTCTCTAAAGCAATGCCCTAGTGTTAAAATGATTAATTGTTTCAGCCTTTCCTTCCCACTTTGAAAGATAAATAAATCTCACAAGGGATAAACAAACTGAAGCTTTAGTTAAAAAAAAAACCTAGAACAATGTGACAAAGAAGACCTAACTTATCCAAATATATGCAGTGCTCTTGGCAAGCCACCAGAGGGTGGTGGCCTGCTATAATTAGTTATCTGAAGAGACACCTGGCCCTGAAGTGATATATTAGCTCCCAAGAAATTAACAAAGAAAAGAGTAAAATTTGAATGCTCTCTGAAATTACACAGAATAACCTACTTTCGCAGAGAACAGTAATAAAGCTTTTTACTCTCACTGAAAAAAAAAGTTAACCCAATAATCGAACAGTTACCTATTTCTTGGGATAATCTGAATTGCATTTAAAGATAATTTTAGCAATTTATCAGTACTATAATGCAGATGGTATATTCCTTTGGCCCCTCCTTATTTCCCCAGCTCAAGCACAGAAATTGCTTGCTCTGTGACCCTGGAGTTCTGACTTCCCACATTAAAAAGAACAAAGCTACCCATTTATCTACAAGAGGAAGGGTTCAGGGATTCTTCTGAGCTTATATATTAAAGTCCATGCCTGAGAAAAAGCATGTATTTAAACTTGAATTCTCTCTGTCAGTTAGACTGGCAGAGACTCTAATGGTACTGTCAAAGTTGGCTGACTACAATACTCGTGCATCTTACAATACTCGTGCATCTCAATTTTGAGACTGAGCTTCTAAAAGTAGTCCTCCAGTTATTATTGCAAAGGTAGGTAGGCTTGAAAAGAGCCATGGTAATGCAGTGGATAGAGTGCTGTACTACAGGCTACTTCTGCTGACTGCCAGCTCCCTGCAATTTGGCAGTTCAAATCTCACCAGGCTCAAGGTTGACTCAGCCTTCCATTCTTCCAAAGTGGGTAAAATGAGGACTCAGATTGTTTGGGGCAAGAGGCTGACTCTGTAAATGGCTTAGAGAGGGTTATAAAGCACTGTGAAGCAGTATACAAGTCTAAGTGCTTCTGCTATTGTTTTCTCAGTTGTTGTAAAGCAGTCATTAAACAAGATATCACATGACTACTTTGCTTAACAACTGCAATCCATCTCTCCCACTTACATTCAATTAAGCACTGCATGAGTTATTAAACAGAGTGGAAGGAAGAAAACCCAGGTCCAACAAACGCAGGAGATCTGGGCTCTTTTCCCAGCCCATCATAGCTGGATCAACTTACTTTCTGCATTGTTTTGCAGCTACTGACTACCCAGGCCAACTGCTCCATCCTGAAAACAGGTCCTATTCTTGTGATGGCTCAGAAGGCTTCTTCTCCAAATCACGTAGCTTTCTGAACATTTGCGAGAATGATGGTATTCAGCAGAATTTTCACTAGATTTGAAGTCTGTTCATCCACTAAGCCAAGAAATGCCCCCTCCAGAGGGGAATTTCCTTGACTTGCTGGAGTAACAGGTTTCAAATCTGGTGAAAATTCTACCTAACATTACCATTTCTGGAAGGTTCAAAGCCAGTCTTTCTGAACCTTTCAGAAAGAAGACATGTGCTGGAATTTTCCCCTCCCCAAACGTTAATGAAAGGTAGCCTTATGAATATTTTTGCTAGATATGAAGTCCATTCCTCCAATGAACTTTGACTTTCTGAAGAGCTGGCACAGGAGATTGAAAAATGGCAATCATGTGATTGAGGGCAGTTGGTAATCCATCAAAACGCAAACAATTGCCAAGCACTCAAAATACAATCACATGATCCAGGGTGCAGCATGACCATTTACAATGTCTGGATATGTGTAAAACAACCAGTAGTAAGGCAAAGACTAATTGTATTATCCTCCTTCAATTTTATTTCTACATCTCCTTCTTCTGTAAGAGACATGAAAGATTGGGAACTCACTCTTGGCAGTCTTGACTGCCTCAATATTATCGTGGAGAAAGGTCACAACTGAACCCAGTTCTCGAAAAAATCTGATTGAGAATACTGGTAAAATAGCAGCAAAACCCATTTTCAATAGTTTCATGTCTTTGCACTGGAAGTAGAATGACAACAAATCTATCAAACCTAAAAGCAGAGAACCTATCCATCATTAAACCTGGACAGTCAAAAACTGTTATTGATGTTGCTAAATTTGGCAGAACTGCCAGAAAGACCAAACTATGATTGCCAGACATTGACTATTATTAGACTTTTAATATGTCTTGTTTTCATCTTTCATCACAACTATTTCTGTGTGGAGTCCTTAAGTTTTCTTGAAGCATTTAGATATCATAAAAGGAAACCTGCTCTAATGTTGCAAGTCTTTGTCTCCATTTTTGATGACAATAAAAAATAAGTCTATTTTCCTATAAAATCATCAATGGTGAAGCAACTATTTAGATCGTAACATTAAAATAATGATGAGTTTTTATACATAATACCAGGGAGATTAGTGAAACGGCATATCCTTTCATTTCTGAATTCAACATACTGAAATTGGAAAGAGAGTACATAGTGGAACAACTATAGTCAGAAGAAGCATAAAATATGCATGAATATGAGATTCATCAGCAAGTCAAAATGTCAGCTTTTGGTTGCATTTGTGATAGTGTCACAGAGTTTAAAAATAAAAGGATAGAGGGAAAACAAAATACCGCAACAGATAGCAGGTAAGACATAAATATTTGCTCCTATTTTAGCTTAGGTTATTTTGAGGAGAATATCTATGTGTGCTATCTACTAGGGAATTGGAAAGAGCTATTTGAAAGATAAGAAGTCCAGCATGAGGTTATTATAAACATAGTTAGAGAATATACAGTATGTTCACTCTGAATGAATTAAAATGAGTTACAGTATATTCAGAGATATTTATGTAATTTTTCTTTATATTCCACCTTTATTATTTTTATAAATCCTCAAGGTGGAGAATATCTAATATGGCTAAAATAGTAAGGAGCTCAAATGTCCTCAATAGAAGAAAACACAGATTATAAGAATTATGATTGTCAAATCCAACGGAGACCTTTATTTTTTAGAGAGTGGTATCCTTTGCTTGCAGAGCAAAGAAATCATAACAATTGACCTCAGATATCTAAAGGTTTGATAGAACTGAAGAAATTGGATGAGAAGTGAAAAATCTGTGGAAAAACAAGAAAGTCTAGTTGCCTCTTGGAAAAGCACATTTGGGACAATCATAACCTGGATAATTGAAAATATCCATAGACGTCTGATAAACAAGCTTGGCCAACTGGAGTTCTCAAGAGGTGGGATTCAAAAAGTTTTACTACTTGTTCTATGGGTGTGACTTGGTGGGCATGGCTTGGTGGGCATGGCAGGGGAAGGATATTGCAAAATCCCCATTCCCTTCCCTCTTCAGGGAAAGGATACTGTAAAATCCTCATTCCCTCCCCATTTCTGGGGGAACATTACTGCAAAATCCCCATTCCTTCCCCACTCCTGAGGGAAGGTTACTGCAAAATCTCATTCTCTCTCCACCCCATTAACCTGCTTGCCAGCTCCTGTGCAGGGCAACAAAAGAAGACCCAGCTGATCAGCTGGGACTTCGGAGGCATGGAATAAAGGGGGTCGGGGCCAGTCAGAGATGATATTTGCTGGTTCTTTGAACTACTCAAAATTTTGTCTACTAGTTCTCCAGAACTGGTCAGAACCTGCTATATACCACCCCTGAAGTTCTCCCACCATTCATGCTGGGACATCAATGAAACTAATGGAGAAAATGAGTTGAAGCAATTCCAGCTGAATTTAGAAGGTGGGTCTGAGGATAAATGCTGTATAATAATGGAACGTTATTCAGAAGGTGTCATTGTCCCTGGCAAGCTCTAGAAATAAGCAATACGAACAAGCTAACTGAAGTCTCAATGCTGTTGTTCATGGAATTTGTATGCTCCCCAAACCTAAAGTTTTCTGGGGATTAGTTGTGAGGTGTTGAAAATAGTTACAAATAAGAGGAGTTTGCACTAGGTTTTATTACTCTACCTTGCTATACTCAGCTGCTGAAGATGCTTCCCCTTGTCACTTGTTAATCATTTGTATGAACCAGTTATTATTTATCTATGTGCATACATATAATTTTAAGTTTGGCGTCTAATAATAAAGTTTGAGGCCAGCCAGGTAACAAATGAATATATTTTGTTCAGGCTTTCATCTGAATTTATGGAGGCCACCCAAATGGTTGAAAACAAGGTCATAGACACAACTTCACCCTCTACTTTGTCAGTCTGGGAGGAAGACTGTATTTCATTTGAATGTGTCATCTAAAACTCTGTTTTACCAGAGTCTGGAACCATGCATAGAATTATAACTCAAAAAACAAAAAGCAAAACAAATACCACTCTTTCAAGCCACAAATTAAATGCTTGGAAGTTAGAAAGAAATACAAAAAATGATGGGAAGAAATGGGAAGAAATGGGAATCTCTCCTTCTCTATCCTACTTGGAGTTTGTCACACATTTATTCAAGGGTGTCTGCAAGTTGTAATTAAAATGAAGATAAAATGCATACAGAGCTGCATTTATTTGTACATTTTAAGACAGTTTTATTTTCTGCATTTTGTAATGTATGTGTGATAAAACAGACTCATGATCTAGTTATTGTGCAAAATTATGTTTATTTCTAAGAACTCCCAAAGGTGTTTTTTTTTTCAAAAGGCAACAGGACTTTCTTTATTTTTGCTGGAAGATGTTTCAGTTCTTATCCGAGAAGCTTCTTTGGTTCCGAATGAATGGTGGAGAATGGAAGGATTTATATTCCTTGCAGTCATTTGATTGTTAGCATCAGTGAAAGGATTCAATTTTTTTTTACTACTGGTTCTGTGGGCATGGCTTGGTGGGCATGGCAGGGGAAGGATACTGTAAAATCTCCAGTCAGAGGTGGAATTTGCAAGGTCTCTAAACTACTCAAAATTTCTGCTACCAGTTCTTCAGAACTGGTTCAGAACCTGCTGAAAACCACCTCTGGTTAGCATTCTCTCTGAGAGTCATTGAGGCCACTTGGAGATTTATCTGTGCCCTTGGGGTCACCTGAATAGTACAAATAGGTGTGAAATGTTCTTGGAACTGCTGAAAGGACTGTGTTGTTAAACAAGAGATGGGGGAGTTGTGTCCTCCCCCCTCTGTTGAGTCAAACCCCTTTTTCAACCATGACTTGGATGCCTGAGAATCTACATAGACATTTTCTATGAACTCTGATTTTGAAAAGTAGCTGTTCTAAAGCCAGAGGCTTCTTTTTGCTGGGCCTTGCAGGGTCATAAATCTAGTACTAAAACCAGATTGAGGAATGAGCTAGGAAAGTTTGTTTTCCCAGTGCTGTGAAAACAATTTTCATCCACGTTAGCAGCTTCTGCCAACTTCTGAGGTCCTTGAGCCTCAACCAAGCAAGGCATTTAAAGGAAGAACTATACTTCTGTGTGTAGAGTTCACGAAGAATGAGACTTGAGACCAGCGTGACTTTCAGCTCTTTTATTAGTTGCTGGATTCCGTCTGA
>BHFT01031062.1:0-12611 GCA_004320025.1 Laticauda laticaudata
CTGAGTTTTGAGACACACTTCCTTATTCAATTCAATGGGCCATCCAACATGGCTTCGGTTCTGCTCACAATACCAACTGTTTTCTCATGGTGGATTAATGTTGCCCATGTTTAAAGGATTGCATGGAATTTAAGACTACATTCTGAAGAATTAAAATCCAAAAAGAGTTGTTCCATATTAACTTTATAGATTACTCTTATTTTTGTGATTTGATTTTTGTGATTGGACCATTTCTAGTACATTCACAAAGGCCTGTTTTGAGATTGAAAGACTATTTCCATGAAATAATGCTGCAGTCTTGAAACATTTTGTAAACTTCAATTCTGTCTTCAAGGAGTTCTGCAGAAGATGTGGAAAAAATTGTCAAAGTTCAATACAGAAAAACACTGAACTTTTCCCCATTGACATAAAGGAAAAGCTAAAGAAAATCCTGCTGTATCAAATCAAAGGCCAGGTTTAGCATTATGTAATACAATGGACCCCAACCTTTTGGACACCAGGGACTGGGTTCTGTGGAGAGATGTTTTTCCATGAATTGGAGGGTATGTGATTTCGCATGCTGTCTACACCCTGCGGATGGGGCTTCAGATACAGATTAACAGAGTTGGGACAATGGAGGTCATAACTGCAACCCCCCACCCAAACAGACCCTACACCATTTTTGCAGATGGCAGTCCAGTCTCTTCTTGAAAGCTTGCAATGATTAAGCTCCAACAATTTCTGAAGGCAAGCTTTGCCAGCATGAATGACCTGCCATTGCCACCTTTGTCAGTGTGAACGGCCTGCCACCACCACCTCTTTGCCAGCCAAACCACTGGCACTGCCTCTTTGCTGATGCCTGCCACTGCCACCTCAGTTCGAGCTGACAAAGATAGCAGTGATGGTTCAGGCTGGGAAACAAGTGGTGGTGGCAGGCTGTTCACATTGGCAAAGAGGCATCGGCAGCAGTGGTGGTGGTTTGGATTGGCAAAGAGGTGGTGGTGGTGATTCAGGCCAGCAAAGAGGTGGTGGTAGCGACGGCAGCAATTCAGGCTGACAAAGAGGTGGTGGCAGTGGCGGTTTGGGTGAGCAAAGAGATGGCAGTGGGGTAGCTCGGACTGTCAAAGAGGTGGCAGCAGCAGCCTGAACTGGTGAGAACTGACTGAATCCTAGCTCTGCATGGCCAGTTTCTATAAGCGTTCTTCATATGTTTTAGCCTCCAGTCCCCTGATCATCTTTCTTGCTCTTCTCTGGATTTTTTTCGAATCTCAATATCCTTTTTATAATGTGGTGTCCAAAATTATAATGTGGTGTCCAAAAGTGGATGCAGTATTCTAGGTGTAGGCTTACTAAGGCTTTATAGACTGGTATTAGTACCTCACTTGATCTTGACTGAATCCCTCTGTTAATGCAACTTAGCATTGGCTTTTTTAGTTGCCACTGCACACTGTTGGCTCATATTTAATTGGTTGTCCACTAAGACTCCAAGATCCCTCTCACAGTTACTGCTATTATGTCTGGTTTCTCCCAAACTACATGTGTGCTTCTGGTTTATCTTGCCTAAGACTTTATTTTTCTCTCATTGAATTTTATTTTTTTAATTAGGGTCCAGTGTTCATGTCTGTCAAAATCCATCTGGATCTTGAGCCTATCATCTAGGGCAGGGGTGTCAAACTTACATTGTCATGGCAGCATCATATGATGTATCAGGACTTCCCCCCCTTCACTTAAACCAGGTGTGGTTGTGGTCAGTGTGTGATGCATCCACCCCGCAGGCCATGAGTTTGACAGCCCCAATCTAGGGTGTTGGCTATTCCTGCCAGCTTAGTATCATCTGCAAATTTGATAAGTTATCCTTCTATTCCCTCATCTAAGTCTTAATATTGAAGAGTACCAAGCTTAAGACAGAATCCTGTGCTACCCCACTGCTTACTTTCATCCATGTAGATGTAGTGCCATTAAGGACTACTCATTGAGTATGGTTTGTCAGACAGTTACAAATCTATCTGATGGTGATGCTATCTATCCCACTTTTTTCTCGGTTACCAAGAGGTAGGTTGCAGTCTATTGAATGACTTACTGATGTCTAAGTATACTATATCCACAGCATTTCACTGGTCTACTAATTTAGTTATTATGTCAAAGATTGAAATAAAATTGGTTTAGCATGATCTGTTTTTAACAAACCTGTGCTGATTTCTAGTTATTACTTTACTCATTTCTAGATGTTCACAGATTTGTTTTTGATTGTGTTTTCCAGTATCTACATGGGCAATGATGTTAAGCTGATTGGTCTGTAGTTTCCTGCATCTGCTTTTTTTCAAGATGGGAACCACTTCAGCTCTTTTCAAGTCCTCTGGTAGTTCTCCCGTGCGCCAGGATTTTTGGAATATGATGCAGTAGTTCTGAGGTGACATGTTATCCATCTGATCCCAATTATTTATATTCATCAAGATCCAACATATGTTCTTTTATCGTTTTTTGGTTTATTTTAACTTTTATTTATAGTTTGTCTTTTAAGACAGTTATGTACAACTGATACAATTCAAAAAGTATTGGGTATGCAGGTGGTTACTGATATTTTTACTATTATTTTTGCTATATTGAACAACATGTGAACACATGAACAGCATGTGAACCAAATCTTCAACATGTAGTAATACTATATCCAGATTGGGTCCAAAAATCCTTTCTTTTTCTTTCTTTTTTCTTTTGACATGATTGCTGAATACTAGAATAGAACAAGCTGGAAGGGACCTTCAAGATCTTCTAGTCCAGCCCCCAGCCCAAGCAGAAGAACCAATACCATTCCAGATAAGTGACTGTCTAGGCCAGTGATAGTGAACCTTTTAGAGACCAAGTGCCCAAATTGCAATCCCCAACCTACTTATTTATCACAAAGTGCCAACAGTATTCAAGTTAAACACAATTTAACTTGAATACTGAGGTTTTAGTTTAAAAAAAACAATGATAGAACCAATCCATAACCCAACTTTTTATTTACTGATGTCACCTCCTGTGCTGCTTCCTTGGCCTGTGTTGTGCAGTGTAGAGTGCTGGCTGGCTGTATGAGTGCCTGGAATATAGGAGCATAAGAACATAAGAAGTCTACTAGATCAGACCAATGGCCCATCTAGTCTAGTTCCCGTATCTCACAGTGGCCCATATTTATAATAAGGAGATAGCACATACCCGTTAGGACTAGTAACCTGTGATGGACTTTTCTTCCAGAAATTCGTCCAATCCCCTCTTAAAGGAATCTAGGCCAGATGCCATCACCACATCCTGTGGCAAGGAGTTCCACAAGTTAATTAGATGCTAGGTAAGTGGGTGTTCCTCTTTTATTGAGTAAGCTGCTTTTATTCAAAGGCTGCTTTTACCAACTGATCAAACATGCAAAGAGCAAAGACCTATGTGAGTGAACCAAGATGGACCGCGTTTGCAAGACGAAAAAGAGGCCATCCCAAGGAACTGAGAAGAAAGTGGGTGCTACAGGACTTGGAAGTGCCAGGAAGCCTGGTATTTGTAGTCAAGGCAGTGATCAAACAATAAGACTCCAAGGTGCCTCTTACAGTTACTGTTTTTGAGCCAGGTTTCTCCTAACCTGTACCTTTGATTTTCCCTGCCTAAATGTAAAACATTGCTTTTCTACACACCAAAATTAATGTTTAATTAATGAAATTAATTAATGAAATTAATGGCCCTGGATAAGGCCCATTGTTTCTCACGATTTTTTTGGATCCTGAGTTTGTCTTCTGGAGTGTTGGCTACTCCTGCATTTAGTTCATCTGAAAATTTGATGATTTTTTTATTATCTCTTCCAGAATCTTCCCAGTATTGATGCTAGACTGATTGGTCTGTAGTTTCTTCCACTTTCTTGAAGATAGGAACCACATCAGCCCTTTTCCAATCCTCAGATGTTTCCTAGTGCTTCATGATTTTTTCCACAGGCATTTTTTAGTCTGAGGCAGATAAGATTTCTAGTTTTAATTTTGACTATTTATTCTAAGAGTTGATAAACCTATCGTATATATGGAGAATTCATCCTCAAATTTCACCACAAAAGCACTGAATTCTCCTCTAAGATTTTATCAAATTCATAGAACATGAGTATGCACCTTTTTCTTTTTCTTTTTTTTAAGAAGAAGGTTACATTTGTCCTTGGGTTGGGTTGACATGTTTTAGGATACATACTTCAACAAACAGGAATGAGCATGGATAGAATTAAAAAAACAAAATGGAATGAAAATTAATAAAAGTAGGTGAGTTATTAGCCAGAACTTTCAATTGAATTTTCTAAAGTCTAAAACAACTGTGGAATTTGAGACAAGGAAGCGGAATGGACGCGGAACAGATGCAGAACGGATGCAGCACGGAAACAAAGCGTTTAAAACAGAAAAAATGTTCGCAGAGGGGAACTATCTCGGATAATTAAGGATGTATACAGGATGCCTGAGGTGCTAGAGGATGCAAAGGGACACCTATACTGCCATAAAAAGGGGAGCAACACATCTGGATCTCACTTTCAGAACAGCAGCCCCTGCGGTGTGGACCCTCTGCAGCCTTCATCTGCCGTCGTTCTCTTCCACAGCATCCAGTCATTGTCCACCGCTGGATCGTAAACACAGTCCTTTTTGGCAGCCACCATCCTTAGCTGCAACAGTGCGAAGCCATCTACAGCTCTGTGAACTCTACTAACGGGAAGAAAAAGGGGCGGCCAAGAAGCGTCTGGTACGAAGATGGTTCACGCATGAAGAGCAGAGGATGGACTGTTTACAACAAGCTGATGGTGGAGCTCAGGTAGCGAAGACACTCGGTCGGCATTCCAGAACTTCATGAAGGATGCCTCCAGCCATGTTTGACAAACTTTGTGGCAGCGGCGGCTGACCCGCAGGTGACCCAAGGCAAAAACCAACTTCCGCCCACGCCTGGAACCTGGGCTCAAGGTGGCACTCCTTGCGCCACCTGGCCTGCAGAGACCACGCTACAGCAGCATGCAGTACGGCTGGAGAGTGCCACCCCACACACCATCAGCACTGTGGTCAGAGAATGGTGCAGGCCATCATCAAAGAATACAAAGAAGGAGCTCCTCAGTGCCCCTCCACCTGAAGAAGAATAGAAGAAAGTTGCAGAGGGCAGTGGATCACGAGAGGTGGCACTCCCACACACCGTTGGAGCCATTCGATGGCAAGCACGTGGCCTGGGCAAGCGCCAAGCCAAGTCGGCGTCCACTTATTTCAACTACAAGGGCTTCTTCAGCATCATCCTCTCGCCATGGTCGTGGCTGACTACAAGTCATGCACATCGAATGGCTTCAGAGATCTTCATCTTCAGATGGCCAGGTATACACGGCAGTCACCTCAAGGAGGAGCTGGAACGCACTCATCGTGGGCTTTTCCCAGATCCAGAACCCCTGCCCAACGACAAACACAAGATGTGCTCCCCTACTGTCATCATGGGTGATGAATTCCTCCCTCACATACTACCTCATGAACCCTACACTTCCAGAACTCCTCACCGTGACGAGAGGATCTTCACTAACAGGCTGTCCAGGGCAAGGCGGGTGGTGGAGAAACGCCTTTGGCATCCTGGCCAACAGGTTCGCAGGTATTCTCACCACCATGCATGCATCGCCAGAGACCGTGAGGCAGGATCATGGAAGCTTGCTAGCATTCCTGGCCAATCTCATGGCGCACCTGTACCCTGTCTTGCCAGAAACAGGCTCGTGGACCTCAACAAGGCAATGGGGACATGGAGCGCCTGGGGAATGGAGGCAAGGGTGAAACCTGATAGAACACTGAGGATTGTGCAAGGCCCCACAGAGCCTCACGGAAAGGAAGAAGCAGCGCAACCTCCTGAAACACTGGTGCAACTCTCGCAGCTGGATGCAGTGGATGTGGCAAGGACAGGATGATAGATGCTTAATGGATGCTTCCTTGAGCCGTCTCATCACACGATGAGATTGTGCCATGTATGTTGAGTGGCCCTACAATGAACAGGGGCATTTAATAAAGAGTTGTGTTTGTGTGTAACATGTGTGGATGATTGAATTATATGTTTTTCGAATAATAAAGGGCCATAGGTGGTGGCACCTGGGAGGGTGGACGCATACGTCCCTAACTATGCTTGCAGCTGGAGGTTTATCTGATCCCACAGCTATTACCGGCTCCCAGGTATCCCTTGCCATCCCACAGGTATCCCTGCCATCCCACAGCTAATCTTAACCCATCCCACAGCATGCAAAGGATTAAACCATTTCTCTAAAGAGTTTCCAGCAAGACTTTATTAAAAAAAAGAAATGATCAAGTGTGTGAATCAAATAATAGACTTTATACGAACAAGCTAATAAGACAAAATTGATCTCCTGGACTCCTCTGGTCGCTCAGTCTCGGGGTGAAGGGTGGCAGTGCTGTGGAGGTGGCTGGTGCTGGAATGGTTGTTACATTCAGCTCCTCCAGAAGCAGAAGCAAGCAGAAGCCCCAGCCCAGAAGAGGCGAGCCGTCGTGCTGTCAGAAGCCGCCAGCAGACAGAGTGAGGGCGCAGGGGGTGGGATGGTACGCCTGTCCCTCTTGCAAGGGCTGGCTGGCAAGAATGGCTGAGGCTTGCTGTGCTTCAGTCTGGGATTGTGGGGTTGTCACTGACCGCTGGCAGGCGAGGCTGGCAAGGACCCTAAGGCTGGCAGGGGAGGCAGGCAGCAAGGGCTTGCAGGCAGATCATGCAGGAGCGCATGGCAAGGCAGTCGATGTGTCTGGAAGGCAGGCTTTCCTCTGAATGGTGACCTGGTCTTCTGAGTCTGTTCGTTATATCCGGGGGCTGATGGAATGGCCTCCTCCCCGCATTACGCATTAACACTCGGCATCTCGCTAGGCTTCGCTGTGCATCGCTGTGCATCCGTTCTGCACTCGGCTGCATCCGTTCCGCAATCCGCTTTGCTGAGCCCCCCGAAAGCCCTGTGGATGTGCGCATCCGCTCCCATTCACTTTCCATCTGCTAGGCTTCCGTTCCGCCGTTTCCGCATCCACTTTCCATCCGCCTGAGTCTCCCCGCATCCGTGTTATCGATCCCGCTCCGGGTTAGCAATTTTTGCCCTTCTGAGAGGCGGATAACAACGGATGGAAGATTTTGCTCATCCGTTGTGTCCGTTTTGCAATCCGTTTGGGGGCAGTGTGACAGGGCTTAACTCTGATGTATGCTACTCCCTCTTCCTCATTTTAACACAACCAGAGAAATATTGTAACACGCTCCAATTCACTTCCAGATTCAGCCTCCAAGCCGTCCCGCGTTACTTATGGCAGCCGAAAGATGATAAGTGATAGTAGAAGTCGATCTTGGGCTGCAGATGTAAATCTTGATGCAGCTGCTGAAAATATCAGTTCTTTGCATGTAAGTCTTTAAAAGTTATTTTCATGAATTTCAAATGAGCTAGGCATCTCGCACCCTCAGAAAGATTGGCTCTAAAAACAGTTTACGTCCGTAGTATGTATGTGTGGCACCTACATCTGTCATGAAGCATAAATCCTCCTTTCAAATTCTCGTCTCCCAACACCTAGCAGCAGACTCTTCTCCACAAATATGGACTAGCTGCTGGTCACTCAGTGTTAGTCCAATTATATAAAAAGCTTGTTCGTTGTTCCATTTAAAGTCAGCAAGCTTCTTGGTATCATCCTCATCATCTGGATCCCAAGCATTTATATCTGGTGGATCCTGAACTGTATTCTATAACCCTTCTCTCCGCAGAAGTAGACTACACTTCATAGACCAGGAAGCATAGTGTGTTCCATCCAGCCGGATTATCAGTGATAGACTTATTGACAGGTCTTGTGCCATCTTGTGCCATCTTGTACCAGGATAGTAACCCACAATTAAACAGTAAACAGCTGTCTGTATATAGTACTGTGTATTCACACCAACTCTCAGTTATCTGGGCCTGGAATGGCCTGGACCCATAACCAGTGTTGAGATAATTCCCCATTAGAAGAATGAGCGCACACAGAGAGACGTAGTGAGAGTGGTGAAGAATAACACACAACCTGCACATAGATACACTATATAATAAAAATGTAGGTTTTTACTTCCAGTAAAACCATTAAGCAAAGTTCAACAAACAGTCCAAGTCATTGCAGTTAAAGCAGTCAGTTTTCAGTCCAGGAATAATCCAAAAACAAAGTTCAGGATCATAAACAGTTCAGGAACAGACTTACATCAAATCCAAGACTAACGATGATCAGCAACAGTCAACAGGGAAATGCAGGAATGGCAACACTCTCCAAAACAGGACAGAACAACTCAGGTTTCTGGCTCCATCATATGGTTGTTTGAGGAACAGTTACCATTTTACTAGTTACCATTTTAGCATTCCCTTAAAGAGACAGTATTAAAATATCTATCCTGTTTTATATATTTTCCAACCCAACTGTTAGGTGACTTACATTCCTAACAGGGCCGTAGAAGAAATGACCTCCAAAAGCAATTAATGTGGGCCTTGCAGTTCTTGTGCCTCCCAGCTCTTCGAGGGACCCCAGAGTGAGATCCCTGAGATGACGTGCCAACCAGCTCCCATACATGGTGGTCAGTGCCAATAACAGTCCCTTCCACCAGCCCCCACTGTTAGCTCTCCTACTGTTGGTTCTCTAATTTTGAATTGCTCCTGCCTCTCTCGCTTTGCTTCCTCCTCCCTCCTGTGCCCAGGCAGGCAAGGAAAGGGAGATGGAGCCATGCATAGTTCTCTGCTTTTCCAGCACTCGCTACCTCTCCCAATATCGAAGCCTCAGAGATACAAGCAAAGCCACCACAGTAGTAGCGCCCTGAGTTGCTTGCTTCTCTATTACTGCCTCCTCATCCTCCAGCACCTCCTTCTCTAAGTAGGGCAATTCTGAACTAACCAAGCATGCTAAGGTAACTAGGGTACTATCGCTGCGGCGACTTTGCCCTGCTGCACGTAGGAACCTGGGAGGCTGCCAGTGCTGAGAAAGCCCATGTCCATTCTGTCCACCCTGCCTGGGCTGAGGACGGAGCAGACTGCCAGCAGGTGCCTGGTGGGTAAAGAATGCAGGGTTGCGTGAGATTGGAAGACCCAGGCTGGTGCCCAAGTGGGATCAGAACCAAACAGCCAATCACAGATGCCACCCATGATTAGGAATTCCAAAAACAGGGGGGGTAGCGAGAGAGAGAGAAGGTGAAAAGAGAGGAGGTGGGAGAGGCTGGTTGGCCTGGAGTGCGCCAGGAGGAGAAGCGCACAGAGGAGCCCAGCCCCAGCCTGTCTCCATGAGATGAGCGAAGGCACCAAAGAGCATATGTCACCAAGACCAGAAAGAAGCTCTGCATGCCTCCCAAATGATGACAGGTATGGGAGCACTTAAGGCCAGGTGACTCCAGGGGAGAATAAAGCAAAGGAAATAGAGCCTCCTCCAAAGGATCACTGGGCCTGGCACCATTCCAGCCCAGGCCCTCAGGCGCCTCATGGTTGGGAGAAAGCCTGTCTCCACTGAGCACCAGCAATTACTAGCAAGGGGCATTGCCAAGGGGACACTGTGTAGCATGGATGTCTGGAAAGAGGCCCGGAAGCAGCAGGAAGCAGGAAGAGAAGTGCGTGGGCTCCCCTGGCTAAACAAGTGGGTCAGACACCAGGAATATTATTCAGTGTTTATTCCATAATACTTTGGAACAACTCTGGTGCCATGCTCACCCCAAACTGCAAGCGGTGCACTCGGAATGCACCTCTGCACCTCTGCAATAGTGTCATCCACTGGCAGCTGCTGGTCAGCCTGGGTGAGGTCTAGCTTAGTGAAGATTCAGCCTCCCTGGAGCGAGGCAAGGATATGGCTTACCACTGGTACAGGGAAAGCATACTGCTGTAGTGCATTGTTTATGGTACACTTGTAGTCTGCACAGATGCAAACTTCCCCATTAGGCTTAACTGTGGTCTCTATGGGAATCTCCCAATGGCTACAGTCCACAGGTTGGAGTAATACCTGCTGTACCAGCTTGTCTACTTCCACATCAATTTTAGGCTTCAATGCAAAGGGAACCCTGCATGGTTTTAATTGGACTGGAGTAATTGCTGGATTGAGATTGAGTGAAATGGGTGCCCCTTTGTACTGTCCCAGCTCAGCACTGAATATGTCAGCATATTGTTGGCATACCACTTCTAGATCAGTTATTGGAGTTCAATGAATGCCTGTTACCCTGATGCCCAGGGCCTCAAATCAGTCCAGTCTTATAAGGCTGGTGTGTGGCCCCTCTACAACCACCACACTGGGGGGGGGGGCTTGAACTCTCTAAACTGTACCTTAATAATAGCTTCACCCCTTACAGGAACACGGTGACTCTGAAAGTCCGTGAGCACTAAACTTGATGATTTCAGTAGGACTCGCCATCGGCTGCATTTGCAAATGTGGTTAAAAGTTATGAATGATATAATGGACAGGGCCAATCCAGTATGGTTTGGAGCATGGGACCCCTTAATGATTTAGTTGGAATTTTATCTTTTCTTTGAAGGGGCGTTGGGCCCTGTGCATTGGATGCTATGCCTTCCCGAGCAGTATTCAACTCTATTCTCTTTTGGGGGCCTTTTCCACTTGTGCTGCTGTGTCGCAGGTTTCATTTCCTATTGATGACCTCTGCAAACTCTGGCAATGTACCCTTACTTGCCACTGGCACGGCATACGGCTGTACAGAATCTGAACTCTGTTCTTTCATGTTGTCCCCCACAGCTTGCGCACTGTGTGGGGGAGTTGCTTGCTCTGTGGAGCAAGGCCATCTGGGTGGCTCTCCACAAGTGGTTGATTTCATCTCTCACTGACCTCCAAGCCTTCTGCAGTCTCTTGGTGGATCACTGGGGAGGGGGGCTGGTGTGTGTTTTTGGTGGCCGGAGAGTCTTCTTGGCCCCCTCTGGCAGTCTCATCTGCCATGACTTCCTTCAAAGAGTCTTGGAAAGTCAGTTTCTCCAAGGCAAATGGAGACTTACAGGTGCTACTGTAATTCACTATTATGCAGGCCGCAAATGAGCCTGTTTCTGAGACAGTCTTCCAGATCAGGAAACTCACATTGGTGCAAAGCTTGGAGAAGGGCTGCCACAAACCCTGCTGCAGATTCCCTGGTTCTCCAGTTCTTGTTGATCGAATGCAAGGCGCCAGGCAATGACCAAGAATTTAGGCTCAAAATGTTCCTTTAATTTTTTTCTTGAGGTGTGCGTAGGCCAGTGTCTCTATGCTTGCCAGTATACCAAGTTTTAATATACCAAGTTATATACCAGTATACCAATATCAAATGTGGCTTGTCCACAGACACATAACAGGATTGCCACCTTCTGGTTAACCCAGAGATAGTTGTCTACTCTGGAGACATAGCCACTATTCGGGGTGAGTAATGCCAAACTTGTCGAGTCTTCCCAGTTTAGCCATTTTGAGAAGGCCTCTGTGGTGCTGATTAATGCCTGTTCTGCTATGGGTGGACTAGGCTGCACTTAGGAGTCCTTGGAATGGATCCCTCCGGTGCGTCTGTGCCTGTAATTTATACTCTGGGCCCACAAGATCTTAACCAATCATAATACTTGAAAAACTGTTTCCCTCCAAAACAGATGGAGCTAACAGTGAGGGTCATCTAAAAGTTATTTTCACTTAGCAAACTTACACAACTATATGCATTCAATACATAACACTCCTGTTACATAAAGATTCTTGGGCACATTTGCTTATCATACTGGTTAGAATCAGATGAACAGCTGAAACAGCAACACATCTCCAAGCACGAAGAAATTCCAATAAATTGCTACTCAAGTTTAGCTTACTCTCAGTAAAAATATCTACAAATAGAATTATATAGAAACAGGAACAGAAAAAAAGCTATGCCCGCCATTGATCAAAAAAGAGGAAACGTTTCACCAAAAGGATACCTCTTTTATTTGCCTGATGATTGGAATGTTACCTTCCAAAGAACTACTGACTCTGAATGAGAAAATATTTAACTTATCATTCTGATCTATAAAACTCACATGTGTATGAGCAGCATCTAGACCACAAGGTTTCTAACTTTAACTGTGGCACCTAGAATGCTTCCAAAAGTTTCATATATAAACATATGGAAAATAAATCAATATATACATTTCCTAACTTTAAATTATAGTGAAGTTGAAAATAATGAAATCAAATTTAGATTTTGGTTCTTGGCCTATGCAGTTTATGTGCCTCGTCTTATATGCTGTTTAAAAGCCAAATTTGGCCAATAACTCTCAAAATATGGCATTTCTAATTTTAAAAGAATTCTTGGCCAAATGTTGGAGAAAATAGTCCTATTTGTGTAAATGCTTCTGTCTGCACATATGCTTGGTTAGCTAGCCCCAAGTTGAAGAAATCCCCAACCATACACTCTTTTCTTTTACCTTTTTTAAAAAAAAGTTTATTTATACACAGTATTTTCACATTACATACATAAGTGCTTAGGGAACAGTGTATCATCATCAAACATTTAATGGTGAGTGCCATACCATGTGCATTAATCAAACAGGTGGCAAGGAAGTGGGACAGACAGGCACAACACAGGTTATGTAGACAGTAAACACGGTGTCAGACATAAAGATCTCAAGTGCCTATATACAAATGCACAAAGTCTGGAGAACAAACAGGGTGAACTCG
>BHFT01031066.1:0-25410 GCA_004320025.1 Laticauda laticaudata
CGCTTGCTCAGGAATCAGCTGCTGATCAATAATGGGCGCCATGCGATTCAGGAGTAGTCTCTCAAACAGTTTGTATATATAAACAGATACCTGACAGGGGCCATAGAAGGAGTGTTCACGTCGTGGCCCCTGTCAGGTATCTGTTTACCTGCGAATCCTTCTACCACGCTACACCAACCTACCAATTCATGCTTATGTTAGTCCTATCAATTATACTAACATAATGGGACTTACTTTCAAAGAATCACATATGCAATTGTGCTGTTCTGTTATCATGCATTAAGAACAAATCTTTGAGCAATTCCAGTTGTATGACATCAATCCATTATAGGCTTATCGGTTGTAACTGAAGTTGAAACTTCAAAATCACGTTAAAGTATCTACCAAAATGAAAATTGAATCATAAGCTTTATAGCTCAGACTTTAAATGCAACCTTCTCAAATTTGGTGCCTTCAAGACGTGTAGGGATTACAACTGCTAGAAAACCCAACCTGAAAGATACAATGCCAAAGAATTTGCAGAAATATGGACTCCAATTCAGATATTATTTAATATTTAGTTTCTATGTTGACCTCAGTAAAGTTAATGGAAGCACTGTGTAACCCTTCTCTTTTTATTGTTTTTAGGAATTTTTTAACATTACAGCAGAGTCCTGTTACAAGACAATGGCAAGAAAAACCATTATGTCTAGGCAACAGTGGTTCATGTCAGGGTTTTTTTGCTGGACACATTTTAGGATTTGGTGAAGATGAATTGGGTAAGACAAAAAGCAACTTATTATTGTTTTATAATATATTAATTGGAATTTAGCCCAGAACTATCTTACGATTGATTATTTAATACATTTTTAAAAAATAAACTGAAACATAACTCCAGGAAGAGCCATTTAGTTCATTGTGTGAGGTACACAATAATAACCAGCCTCCACTTGGACAAATCCAATGAAGAAGAACCAAATCATTCATAATATAAAACAGAAAAATAACAATATCATAAAATGGTAGGAGGATGATATAGACAATAATAAAAACTCAATTAAATAATTTTGCAAATTATAAGGTCATCTGGCAACAGAAAACGTAACAGCAAACCTTTGTATAGATTTGCCCAAAAACAGGGCTATATATGAAGAATGACCCTTTCTCTTCTAATTGTCCAACTTCAGAGAGTAGGGTAACTCTATTTTTAATTCACCATTGTTTTACCTCAGAGCTTCTAACATGTGGGACTGAATTATCTTTGATTATCCAGTATGTAGTACACTTTCCAGGTATCTTAAAATTAAAACATATCACAAGCAAGAGTTATGGATGTTAAAGCCAAAGTATCTGGAGACCATCAAGTTGGAAAAAAACTACTATAGATAAATATTTTGAATTGTGCTCAGAAATAGCTAAATTATACAGGCAATAGAGCTATAGAAGTGTGAAGAAGTGAATTCCTACAGTCCCAATAGGCATACATTGTGTTATTTACGAGTAATATTTAAAGGGAATATTATAGACAATAATTTGGAATAGTCTGGATGACAAGGGTCACAATGGCTCAGTGGGTACAGATACAAAGCTTGTCTGCTAGACAGCTGACAGACCGGGTTCTAGACCCAAGCGCCATGCAAAAGGATGATTGCCTGTTACTTGCCCCAATGCCGATCCACTTAGCAGTTCAAAAGCATGCAAATACAAGAGCATAAATAGGTATCATTGGTGGGACTGTTTCATGTACTTCGGGGGTACAGTCATGCCGGCCACATTACCATGGAAATGTCTTTGGCTCCCTCAGCAAAGAAACAGAGATGAGCACCGTGCCCTAGAGATAGACACAACTGAAAGGAGAAACCTTTCTTTTATCTTTAGAATAGAATAGAAGAGAATTGAATAGAATAGAATAGAATAGAATTTTTTATTGACCAAGTGTGATTGGACACAAGGAATTTGTCTTGGTGCAAATGCTCTCAGTGTACATAAAAGAAAATATACATTTGTCAAGAGTCAAGAATCTCCATAAGGTAACAACACTTCTATAATAGTCATTGGCGTAACAATAAGCAATCAATGAGTTCGCAGTACTAAGGAAGACTACTGAGTCAAGAAATTAAAATCGTAAGGATACAAGCGACAAAAGTACAGTCATACAGTCACAAGTGGAGGGATGGGTTGCAGAAGATTAAATAGTTTAAATAGTGTGCAGGACTTTTTGTAAATTAGTTGACGACAGTGTGATGAGGGAATTATTTGTTTTTGCAGAGTTGATGGGCAGTATTGCAGGGAGAATAGGAACTGTCCTTGTGCTCCAGTTTGCTTTCTGGTGTGCAGTGCTCTATAGCATTTTGTTTTTGAGGGGAAGGAGTTGTGGACAACCAGTTTGATGATCCAGGATTGTAAAGCGTCTGTAAAATACTTTTCAAGCCCTCCATCTTTTTTTGACTGCGTGCAGTATATAGGGTCCTCAAATTGAAGGCAGGTTTGGTTAGTAATCGTTTTTTCGTGCCAAGCTCCTAATTAACCCTCTGAAATCTATGTCTGTCTTGTGTGGGTTGCAGAACCAAACAACAGTTTTTATAAGCTGGCAGATGACAGAGCTCAGATAAATTCTCTATAGAACTGTAGTCAAAAAGCCCCTTTGGTCAGTTTGAGCTTTCTGAGTGGCGCAGAAAGAACATTCTTGTTGTTGCTTTTTTTGATGACGTTTTTGAGTTAGGTGCTTCCATTTTTAGGTCTTTTGTGATATGATAGAACCTAGAAATTGAAAGGTAATTCTACTGTTGATACTGTGTTGTCTAGTATTGTATGGATGTACTAAAGAATGCACTCTGTCTTCTCAATATGATACATATTCAATACCTACTTCAATATTTTAAAGAAACTGATTATTGTATCTCTAAAAGGCAGCAATATACTAATAGAATACAGTATATTACAGCATATCTACTGAAAAATTATTTTTTCTATTTCTAAAAAAAATCCTTTGAATGAATTTGGCTCTCCAACCATTAAATTCCCTATTTACATTATTAAATAATCTGTGGAGAAAATGGTAAAGAAATATGAAGGTTACCAAATATTTTTGGAAAAATGCCTAACTGCAGCATGCACCATAATATTTCAGAAACTCAAGAACAAATTTGACTAAAAAACTGCAGAATCCAACTATTTTGTCAAAATGACTAGATGAATTTCATGACAGCACTTCTCCGCACAAGTCTAAGAGCCTCAGTTTGCAGCACTATAGAATGCTCACTTCATCATTTTTATTACCTTCACCCCTTTTTCCTTACAGATCCCTCTGCCCCAGACACATTTTCTACTCTTACTCTTCATCAGGTTATTTTATCTCAGCCTCTATTTGCAGTTTTAAAAATGAAGATATAAATTGATGCAATGGTCAATTTATTTAATTCCTTCTACATTATAATATCCATAACATTGTACTTTTCATCATAATGCATATGTTGCTTGGTATTTTTAGTGAATGCCAATATTTATTTATTGTGTTTCATTGACAGGTGAGATTTACATCTTAGCAAGTAGTAAAAGCATGACACAATCACATAATGGAAAACTTTATAAAATCATTGATCCCAAAAGGTAAGAAATGAATATGACGAGACATAAATCTAACAAATAAATACCAGTTTTACCCAGTGGTTAAGGCATCAGGCTAGAAACCAGGAGATTGTGAGTTCTAGTCCCGCACAAAGCCAGCTGGGTGACCTTAGGCTAGTCACGCTCCTTCAGCCCAACTCAGAGTTGTTGTGAGGGAATTAGGAGAAAGGAACATTAGGTATATTTGGCATCTTGAGATATTTATAAAGTGATAAAGATGGCATAAAAATAAATAAAAACGTGGAATTTTTGTTCTACATCAGCAGGTTGCAATATAAAATTTTGTTTATGGAGCAGGTGATTTTAAAAAAACAGTTAATGGAAAAAGGAGTTTCTACTAGTTCCCATGATCAGGTAGAGAGGGTGAACCCTGGCACTAGTTTGTCTTGCATGGCAGGGATATTCCTTGAATGTTGCTTCTCTGGGTATGTTAGCACTACTCTAAGGAATGGCCCAGTTCCAGGACCCATAGGAGGGCTGCCCAGGCTAATTAATTAATGAGAATACACTCTGACTGGTTGTAGGCAGGAGCAGTAATTGCTGGAAGTAAATGGAGCACCTATGTTGTCTGCAAGGGCACATCAAGCCAAGATAGCCCAGCTCAACTCCTAGGACTTTGTGCTGTATTCCCACCAGTATTGCAGCTCAGTGATATATACAAATGAAATAATTGGTGGCAGGGATTGGGCATGCTTAGCCTAGAGAAAAGAAGGACAAGGGGTGGCATGATAGCAGTGTTCCAGTATCTGAGGGAAGACAAGGGGTGGCATGATAGCAGTGTTCCAGTATCTGAGGGGCTTCCACAAAGAAGCTGGGTCAACTTATTTTCCAAAGCACTGGAAGGTAAGACAAAAAACAATAGATGGAAACTAATCAAGGAGAGTAACAACCTAAAATTAAGGAGAAACTTCCTAACATTGAGAACAATTAACCAGTGGAACAGCTTGCCTTCAAAGGTCGTAAGTACTTCATCACTGGAGGTTTTTAAAGAAAGGCTGGGCAGCCACTATCTGAAATAGTATAGGGTTGGACTAGAAGACCTCCAAGGTACCTTCTAGCTATATTCTGATTGAAATGTTTATAATGGGCTGTTTCTATTTATGCAGCACCCTATTTGAATATATTTCCTATCAAAAGAGCAACTCATAAAATTAAATTAATATTGTGCATACAACTTTCCCGGTATATTGAATATTGTAAATAACTTTTTTAATACGTGTTACAGCTACACCATATACATATGTATTGGTATGTGTGCCTTTTTGTATAGATGCTTCTACATATAAATGTTTTAAATATATGTTTAACTTTTTCATGAAAATATTCATGAAAAGTTTCTCTTTTTAAGAAAATTGGACAGGATCTAGTATGAATGATTGAAAATAAATGTATAGAAATATATATTATAAGATCTGCAAGAGCTGACAGAAGTGTAGGGAAGGTGATCCTGGAGCATTTGCTTGCGGTAGGGGAGAAATAAAAAGCTTTTAAACTATAAATTAAATAACATTGCATGCCACAGAAAAAGTTCTAATGATTTGTCATGGATCTGTCATTGAAACAACATGTTATTAATTAAGAAGCAGATGTTTCTGCCAATCATGCTCTTCTATTTGTTTTGTTTATTAAAGATTTCTAGTGAAAGTATTTTTATAAAACAAATACTACTCCACTGCACTGAGATTGTTTAGTCTGTTGGTGTGTGGATTTAGGTGAATTTTACACCTTTAATCCACTATTAGTTTCTGATTACAAAGAGGCTGTTTGTTTGACCTTGGATTTGTGCTCTTGCTACCCCACCATTTAGAGTGGCCTGAAATTGGCATATCTTAAACCTCTCAAAGCAAAATTCTCTGTTTGTGATTTAATGTGTGGCATATCTGCCTGGAATAAAACCAGTGGCAATGCAGTAACATAAGGACAGCAAATACTTTGAAATTCATATGAAATGAAACTGATGAGGAAAAAACGTTGTTTTATAGGGTTACCATTTTTGATGTTTACATGAGCATAATATAACACTTAAAGCCTTATTAACATTCTCAATGCAACTTTCAAGTGATGAGTCTCAAAAAGTATTCCAAAATACTAATAATGATAATAATAATAATAATATATTTGTGATACATTTTTAAATGTTCAGTTGACTGAGTTTCATGTTTAATGTATAAAAGAGATAATATATATACTGTATATATATAGGGAGAGTTAGAGCAGCCCTTTTTCCTCCACGCATCCAAGTTCTATTTTCTCATGAATATGCTCTTCATCTATGGAAATATATTCCTGGATTTTCTTGACAGTTTGCATGAATTGCATGTTTGCAGCAGAATCTCATGCCAATTGTTAAGAGTAAAACTTTGAATGATGGATCTCTTCTTGTTTGATGGCGGTGGTAGGATTTCAAGGGCAATTCATGTAAAACCAAACACTTCTATATACCAAACATCAAAATGAGGTATGGAAAGAAATTATTATACTTAAATTAAAATATTTTCCAATATCATAGGAATACACCAAGATTATTAATTTTTTTCTAGGATAGCATTACATTGTTCTAGGGCATTTGGTATAATGGAGTGTTTGAAGAATATGATGCTTGTGGAGAAGATAATAATCATGGCACTCAACGATAACATGAGTGATACCGTAGTTTAATTACTGGTGGTAATATTTTTCTAGATGAATGAAAACAGGATTAATTCTTTAAATAGCTTCCAAAGGAATATTCACTGAATCACCCTTTAAAAAATTCTTATCAGAAATTCTATTTTAAATGTACCACATATAATATATTCATTGCCTGCTGATAAGTCAAACCCAATTTGGGGAGTATATTTTGTCACCTAAAATTGTGAGCATGTCTGCAAGCATATATATGGTAAACTTGAAGAAGCATTTGAGAGTTCCAGGCTTTCCCAGTTAATTTGAGGAATGAATGGCACACTGGAAAAAGAATTATTTATTATCCTAAAGCAGCTTTTTCCAACTGGAATTTTCCAAATATGTTGAAGTCTAACTCCCCAAATTCTTAGCCAGCATGCCCATCTGAAAAGCATGGCCCACACCTTTAAAGCAATAGAATAACATACATTTCAGGTACCTGGTAACGGCAGATATTTTCCCTTATTTAATGTTCATACCTGTATGTAGCCCCTATAGATAGCAGGAAAATTAACATTGTTAGGCTACCTAAAATAAAAAGATGTTTCTTAAATTAAGAAGGCCACTAGTATAAGGATATATTAGCTTTATTTTTATGTGTAGACGGATTTTTGAAGTATTTTAAGAAAGCTGCCAACTCTAAGATGTAGGGAACGTACCGCTTTCCAATTGCTATAATTTCCAGCATTCCAAAAAAACATAAACACCACACATTCCACACCCTGCCTTTCCTTTTTTTCCCCCTCTCTCCCTACTTTTATTTAAAGCTATATTTGCTCATTCATTCCTTTCCTTTTAAGAAGGCATGTTTCCTCTTTGAAAATTTTAAATAATATTTGGTTAGGTATTAACTATTTTGTCCATTTCATTTGGTAATATTTCTGAAGGGGTAGCACAAACTGGATGTTATAATGCTTCAAAATTATTTAAAAGTTACTTTTTTTGGATGGTACTTTTTAAAGTTGTCCTAATAAACATAATTACTTAGATTTGTTTAAATTTACCAAGAGTTGTCTTTCCAACAAACACCAGGCTTGCCTCACCAAGAGAAGATTGAAGAAAGGCAGAAGAGTATCAGTTATCCTTGACTTAATATTTATTATTAACATGAAATAACTTATTGAGACTAACAGAAATATTGGCTGAAATGACCATGTAATGCTGAAGTTATTGTTTTTAAATTAAACTAAAACAGAACATGTATCTTTGATTTTTGAAAAATGAATAATAATATATTCATAGCAATGCTAAGAAAGATTATATAGCAAAGAAAATTAGTGGGACAAATTGCTCAGTTCGTGTAAATAATTCCAATGAGGGGGAAAAGCAAGAATGCAGCAGAAGACGCCAATCTAGCTGTTTAAATCTTAGTAAAGAACTGAAAACAAGAAAGGAAATATGCATGGAATGGAAAAATTGCCAAGTCACAAAGGAAAAACATAAACAGTAACTTAAAACTCTAGAGTTGGTGTCAGAAAGCAAAAGCTCAGAATGATCTGATGTAAATAAACCTTCTTAAGATATGTTCAAATAAAAAGACAAGATATTATACCAGCTGTTCAGTAGGCAAAGCAGTAAAGGTAACAAAGGAAAGAGAACAATCCAACTTCTTTGTTAAAGAAGGCAAGAAAGCATGCATTACTCCAGGAAACTGTCATGGGAAGAATGAAAGAGCAGAACGGAAGATGAAGATTGATAGAAATATGGTTTTGGATAGAAAGTAAAAGTTTAAATCTCCAGGACCAAATGATTTTTTTCTAGTAAACAGAAGTAGCTAACGGGTTGGCAGAACTTTTAAATATTATGGCTACAAAATGCTGGAGAACTGATTAAATGTTAATGATTAGAGGACAAAAATGTCCCTATCTTCATAACTACAGACCAATAACTCTTAGAATGATTAGAATTCTGAGACCAAATTATAAAAAGACTTGGAACATAGGTTGACTGCAAACTGAAATCAACAGTGTGGTACAGGTGCTAAAAAATCAAACATCTTTAAACTACACTGAGGGAATAATGTAGTTCTAAATCATTGGGTGTAATTGTTCCACTTTATTTTGCATTACTCAGTCCCCATTTCAGCTATTGTGCTCAGATTTGGGCATTCTATTTCATGAAGGAGACATACAAACTGGAACTGTTTTTCAGAAAGAAAACAGTGTTGTGTATGGAAATTAGAAGACTCCAAATAACTAAAACTGATAGACCGAACAGGCCGCTCTCGGATTGATTAAGCACCATTTTGATTGGCCCGCCTGGCGGCGGGAATTCTTAAAGAGCTGTTATTGGCCGCAAGCAGCCGCTATAAGAAGGGCTGCCGTGGCTTCGGCAAATATTCGGCTACAAGTCACTATACTGTTAAATAAAGAGCTGTTTGTTGGAATACTGGTCTCACATACCTTATTACCCAAACGGAACACTGGCGACGAAGATGGGATCGTCCTAGAAGAGTGAGACCGAAGCATGCGGCAACCAGAACCGAGCAACCAAGATGGGTGGAAACAATGCGCCACCTGCACTGTTCAACCCAGCCGAAGAAGTTTGGGAGTCATACATTGACCGCTTTCTGATGTTCTTAGAAAGCAACGAGCTACANCATATATAGAGAGAGGGGGGGGGAGAGAGAAGAAGAAGGAGGAGGAGGAGGAGAGAGGGAGGGGAATTGAGATAACTACAGAAAAATAGTACTTGTCTTGAATGTCAGATTAAATATTTGTTATAACTAGAAAGTTACCAATAGCATCTGAATTAATACAGTACTGCCATGAAATATGAAGAGAATACGAAGCATGAAAGAATGCATGAAATTAAGATACATCAGCAGAAAGCTTTCAAACTGCAAGATTCTATCAGCCTGAACAGGAAATTCACTGGCCAAAATGCACTGGATATGTCAAATTCCAGTTTCTAATCTTCACATGACTTTGGTTTTATTTCTAATGAGGCCATTGTTAGATAAAAGCCAGAGTTCTGATTAGTGCCAATTCAGATTATTTTAATTCAGAGAGAAAGATGAAAGGATACTAATAGACTAGCATAATTCAATTTTCCGGTAAGCTGCTCGGGAATCAAATAAAATACTCTGAAGGCTGCAGTCTAATAATACTTAGTCATATACACTTACAAGTTATTAATTAAAATAAAGGCTCACAGGAAACTGCCCTAGTCTGTTCACCTATTTAGCTTTATGTCTTGTTTGATTCAGTCTCAAACCCATTCCAGTAATGCTCTTCTGAGATCCTTTAAATGGAAATGACAAAAACTGGATTCTGAACCACTGAATGCAAAATACTGTGTGCACTTTAACTTAATTATCTCAGCCTCTCCCAGAAGAAAAATAAATGTATGGACATGGATAAGCCCTGCTGAGCGAACAGAATTAGTGTGATCATCTGGAAAGTGAAGCATTTTCAACAAATGTTTTAAGTACGTGTTTCATCCACAGAAGAGAAAATGTTGATTGTGCCAAGCCAAATGAGTACAAAATGAATACAATGATTCTCTCCTCTGTAGCTTTGGAGTTAGTAAGTCTTTAAAAAAAACTATTTAAAAAGCTGAGCCACTTGGATCAGTACTTTTACTTAACAGATTTGATCAGAGTTGCTAAGTTAAAGCTTTAAATTTAACCAAAACATTTTTTTTGGAATGTAATAAGATTAGTGACTCCAGTGTTATTTAAAAAAAGCATCTGTATCGTTTTATTGTGAACAAAATGTATCATAAAGAATTTGCCTTTGTCTTGTTTTAGATTTTCCCCTACAGTTCTGATATTCTCTAATAATTTATCATCCAGGTCTTAACAAGGCCTGATTTGCTAAGCTTTTGAATCCAGAGAAGGTTGTACAGATAGCTATCAGATGAAACAGCATAAGAAAGTGATGGACTGGACCCACTCAATCCTAATTTCTACATTATGATAAATGATTTCAGCTAGTCAAATCTCATTTATACTGATGGGTTCACTTTAACCAGATTAAACTATTTATAAGAAAATTGATCCAACACTATTCAAAAATAAAATGAACATGAAAATACTAAACATAAGTGAAGACTCAGCTTAGCTAGACATGAATATAAAATTATTATTAATGATTCACATATTAAATATCAGTCATCATTATTTATTTTTAGCAGTATGTATACTATATATATATTCATCATGCTATATTATGCCAAGTGCATGAAAGGAACAAAAAACAGTATGTGTATCTACATAATAACTCTAGCACGTCAAATCTCAATAAAATTTTGAACTCATTAATCAAATCAGATGTTTTACGATAAACAACAATCAGCATAATCAAACAGAAATACCTTGTTTTCTAAATATTTATTCTGAAAGAATAAATGTTTAGTGAACAATTTCCTCTGAAGTTTAGTTTAGTGTCCTTGCACCTCGTATAACGAAATTAAATACCATCTTCAGTGTACATTATGACTATAAAAATATACACAAACACACATCCTTCACATTCTATACATTGAATTGAAAACCCCTGATATTGCATTAATATTGCACCATACAGTAGAATTCAATAGAGTTACTGCCCTGGGATAGAAGCTGTTTTTCAGCATATTTGTCCTTGTTCTTATTATCCTGTACCGTCTGCCAGATGGTAATAGTTCAAAAAAAGATGTACGGGATGAGATGGATCTTTGAGAATGTTTTGAACTTTCTTAAGGTATACCGTGTTTTTCCAACAATATGGCCTCCACCAATAGGAAGGCCCAGCATGTTTTATTGGCATAAAATCAAATTAAGCCCCTCCTCCCAAATTAAGGCCTATATTAAACATGCAAAATGGGGGGGGAATAGCGGGGGGGGGCTTACTGTTAGGAAGAACTTTTGTTGCATACCCGGATATAGTGTTGCCTGCGTTGACTTTGGCGTTGGTGGGGCACTTCGTATCAAGAGACCTTCCTCCATCGTTTTCCCTTCTCCAAATGCTGCTCTGGCGTTCAGAGCAACACCGTGGCATTTGGCACAGCCATGTGTGGCCAGCCAGGGCTCCTCCCTGCAACTGGAGCCCGGAGAAGACACTTGGCTTCAGGTGCTCCTGTTGCCACCTTCCCTTTGCCTTCTAAGGCAAAGACAATTCTTTTAAAAACGATACCCTACTACTGGTATGATAAAGACTCCCCTGCCCGAGGGCAGCCCAACCCCCACATGGAGCGGCGAATCTCCCGGGGGTGCAGTGCAGGATCGGCCCACCCCAGGAGAAGCACCTAGCCGCCATTCCTGTCTGGCACCAGGCAGAGCATGAAGAGCTTCACCTGGGGCGTCCAACACAGCTGACAGATGAGCCCTCCTGCCCAGCAGTGGAGCTCTCTCCAAAGCAAATCACAGGTGCGCGTCCGCCTGCCAAGTGAAAGAGCCGGGCTGACCCAAGCTTGGCTTCCTTCCCAAGTCCCTCCAGCCTGAACTGAAGGGGCCATCGGGAGAGGCCGCCCGAGGCAGTGATAGCGCCCACCCATCTGGCCTGCACTGCGTCCTCCTCCAAGCTGAGCCCTGCCTGATGCCCATTCCACTGCAGCGTTTGGAGCTGCCAGCACATTTGGAGATGTGTGGGGATGGGGACGGGCTGGGAGAGGGGTGGAAAGGACAGGCAGCTTTGGGCTCTCTCCACTGGCCAGGGGAGCAGTGCTACCATCACCTCACCTCCCTGTCCGCAGATGGGTGGGTGCTATCACTGCCTCGGACAGCCTCTCCCGGTGGCCCCTTTGGGTTCAGGCTGGAGGGACTTGGGAAGGAAGCCAAGCTCAGGTCGGCCCGGCTCTTTTGCTTGGCAGGCAGGCCTGCACCGGTGGCTCGCTTTCCCAGCTCTGCCCAGCCCGCACGGCTCTGGTGTGATCCTAGCGGATAAGCGGAGAGTCCGGTGAGGCGCTCACTGTCTTGGTGAGACCTCGCTGCTGGCAGGAGGGCCCGCCTGTCAGCTGCGCTGGGTGCCCCAGGCAAAGCTCTTCACTCGCTCTGCATGGTGCCAGGCAGGGATGGCAGCTGGGCGCTTCTTCCAACGTGGGCCGATCCTCCAAATCTCCCCAGGAGATTTGCCTTCCACATGGCGTTAGGCTGCCCTCTTGGGCACAGGAGTCTTTATTGTAGAAGGGCATCATTTTAAAAAGAATTGGCTTTAGCTTCGAAGGCAAAGGGAAGGCAGCAAAAGGAGCGTCTGAAGCCGAGTGTCTCCACCAGGCTCCAGTTGCAGGGAGGAGCCCTGGCTGGTCGCACATGGCTGCACCAAATGTCATGGCATTGCTCTAAGCACCATGGCAGCAAGGGAGATGGGAAAGCAATAGTGCCGGAAGTCTCCCAATACGAGGTACCCCACCAACACTGAGGTCAACATCCAAGCCTCACTGTCCGCCACTCAAGGATGCAAGGGGGGAATTAAGTCACCCCTGAAAAGACGGCGCCATTTTTTCGGGGGTCAAAAAAAAATAAGGCCCGGCCTTATTTTGTGAGAAACATGGTGTTATTATAAATATGACATTTATATGATCATCCATCTTAAAAATAATTCTGGGTGGTTCACAGTAAAACAAAAAAAACAGCACAAATACAATTATTCTCTTATACACATACCATGGCACCTTAGACTTAATCCCAGTGAACAATATATAATTGAGCACTACTTACCTTATTTATTTGTTAAATTTATTTGCCACCTATCTTGCTGTGGGGCTACTCTAGGCAGCTTGATTTTATACCTTTTAAATATTTAAAAATACTTCCTCTCCTAATAAGTGACGGTTTTCAGATTGTAATATTCCTGCCTAATGACTCAGATAATTGAAGCAATTCCTCTTCCAGTGCCTCTTACAGAATTTAAAGAAAAAAATTGAAATGGTTCAGGATTGTTACAAAAGTAGAATCATTCTTTGGAATAAAAGGCAACTATTATTTCTGTAATTTTTCTAGACAGATTTCTAGATAGAAGTTTAGAGATTCATTTATTGATCTTTTTCAGATCATAAACCTCAACCCAAATTCAAATATGTTTTTTTTTTCTTTTAGGTGAATCCATTTTAAACATTTAAGTTTACACAGTTATCCATAGTGTTAGTACCCATTTCCTATCCAGATTTTTAATCAGTATTTACTAAGTGGGCAAAAAAACTCTGCACAATCTTTCTAGGAAATCAAAGAGTACAAGGCAACAGCAAGGCAATAGTCCGTGGAGGGTATCAGAACAATAGTCCATGGAGGATATCAGAGATTTGTCATACTTGCTCCAGTTGCAACTGGAACCTTCCAAAGGACACTAAGTACACACTTCCTTCGCTAACAACCTTTTGGAAATTGACTTTTAACTGCTTTAAGGAAATTGGGCATCTTCAAACTGACAAAGCTAGAAACTCTGGGTGAGTGCCTTAAATCCTCACAAGGTTTTGGCTGAACCTTGGGCTATATAAGGGCTCTATAAACACTGGAATAGTGATTTTGAGTATTAAGGCTAGAAATTAATTCTAAAGAATATATTATTGTGTGGGAAAATATTTTCATATTGGAGGCATAATAGAAGACATAATAAGATAAGCAACTTATAATGGCATGCAGAGACGTTTTTGAGGAATTGCATTGAGATTTTGAATATCGGTCTTGTTGTCTGTTGTCTGTTTTTAGGAACAGTGATTTCCCAGATGAAGCAGTTTTTACAACTAAATCTGAAAGGATTTGCAATTAAATCTGATGGCATGAATAATTTATTAGACATATAAAAAAATTAGATGAGGTTTTAAAAATTAATAAAGAAATAAAAATATCAATCCGGGAGCATAATTAGAATAATTTATTCATATTAGATTAACAAAAGAGGCTTTTTAAAGTTTTGAAATAATTTGAGATAAGGATCATTTGGACGGATTAAGGAGCGAGTTTGTTTA
Organism: Laticauda laticaudata; assembly: GCA_004320025.1. Taxonomy (NCBI): domain Eukaryota; kingdom Metazoa; phylum Chordata; class Lepidosauria; order Squamata; family Elapidae; genus Laticauda; species Laticauda laticaudata. The sequence goes on from BHFT01031066.1 coordinate 14,158, forward strand.
TGCAAAAAAGCAAGTTTGTTTACCCAATGGAAATTAACATAAAGTTGATTTATTTGATCAGGGATAAACTGAGGCATGTTCTTTTGGGACTTGCTGACATCTAGACTGGAGAAATATTGTGTATTGGATTTATTTACAGTTAACATGGTGTTTTAAGCCTTTGTCTCTACAACCATTTCATATATTTTTCTCTGACAGCATTGTCTGAGTATCAATTGTCTTTGCACTTAAAGTAAGAAATCTTTGTGAGCTTGTTCTCTTTAAAGGAGATATTATCCCTCTTTGTTATGTTAAATTTCAGCCTTTTATTTATAGTAGGCTATTGGGGCCACTTGATGCCTTCTAAATGTGGATTTGCTTATAAATTAAGAGTTGAAATATGGAATGATGAGCTTTGTATTTTTAATATTAGTTTCGGACTCTACTTGGACTTCTTGCTGACTCCTGGATTGGAGAAAGCACTAGACATTAGGTTTACCTGTAGTTCAGAGTTGAGTTATGATTATATTTGCTAATTAAGAGGGAGAAAGATAATACAATTGTTTATATTTGATGTGACAAGAATAGGAATGTCACTTTCTTAGGATTTTTTCTTTTTCTATTATTTTACTTTGTTTTCTTGCACCTTTTTATCCCCTTTTTCTATTTATTTTTTTCATTTTGTATTATCTTTTGCTATGGTATTTAAAATTTTTAATGAAGATATTTTTAAAAATGAAAATCAGTACATCAAGGACCAAATACTTGTGTTTGATAAGGAAAATGGAGCATGTAATTGCAGGATCTACATAAATGTCAAAAAGCTAGAGCAAATAGATTAATTTGTGTGTCTTACTATAATTTTTGCTAAAAATAAAGGAACTGAGGGGAGAAATTTTAAAATGTGCAAGTGCTGTAGGAAAATACAGCATAGTCTGTTATGAAAATGAAAGTAACTGCAGAAGCAAAAATGCTGGTATTTAAGAGTACTTCTGCCCACATTGGAAGTGAGAACTGAACATGTCAAGAGAAATGTAAAACTCCAAAATGTTAGTTAAAAAGTATTGGTGATTTTAAAAAAAGGAAAGCTGGAATCAAAGATGGGTTTTTAATAAATGTGGATTTCATACAAAAGTGGAAGACTTCTATGAAATAACTCCAAGTTGAGGCGATTTAGTCCTAAAATGAGGATTCAACTGCAGAAAAAATGTATGAAGGAAGAGTGGATGGACAGAGAAAAAAAGAATGATACCGCTATTTCTTATCTCATGTCATTAATATTTTGGCATATTTTGGCATATTTTTATTGCTTTTCTGTACTCTACATAAGATTACTTATCTGAAATGGGCAGGTATAAGTATTAGCAAGATGATTTAGAATTACAGATAGTTCTTGACTTATGATTACAATTGGACTGGAACTTCCATCACTTGTTAAGTGAATTGTGCCCAATTTTATAACCTTTTTTTTGGCTTCAGATATTAAGCAAAAGTGGCTTCTCCCATTGACTTTGCTTATCAGACTTCAAATGGTCACTAAATAAATGGCTGTAAATTCAGGATTACCTGTACAAATGTAACATAACATTAATGGCAAATTCATTTTTCTTAAGGACATTCATATGTCTGTTCCATTTGAGGCCATATACGTCTTTGATTACTCCATCCCATGGAGAAAGTTGAATTTACTGCATTATATTCAATTATTATTCTGTTATGAGAATAACACTGTTTGACTATACCTACATAAAAATAGTAATACCATTGGGTTTTCTTAACTATTGGTCCATTTAGTTGTCCATATAGTCTGAATCAGTTTTATTTATATTTATGACCTGACTTTTGTTCAGAAGCACAAGGTAGTGTACAGAGTGTTCCCTCCGTCTGTTTACCTCTACAACGAGATGTAGCTTGGGCTGAGAAAAGTAACTGACCGAAAGTCACCCATTGCCTTTCCATGGCTGAGGATGGATGTGAATCTGGATTCCTCTTGTACAAGCCAATCATATTGGCTATTGTACCACAGCGATTGCTTACCCAATGATTTATTGTATATTCCACCTTTCCATTGTGGGATGCTCAAGGTGGCCTAGAGACATGGAAAAATGATACAATATCACATGATGAAACAAGTTTGTTATTCTACTAGACCAGAGGTATCAAACTTGCTTTCATTGAGGGCAACATTAGGGTTGTGTTTGACCTTGGGGGGCTGGGGTGGACATGGCCAGGATGAGTGTGGCCAGCTCAACGTCACTTGTGTCAGGGGTGCCAGTGGTGGCCCAAGCACTCTGCCAATGAAAATGGCTCAAGAGCTCCTTTTTCAGCTGTGATGGCCTCCTGCAACCTTCTGCCAGTGAAAATGGAGCTCAGGAGGGCCATGCACAATCCTCCTGAGCTCCATTTTTGCTGGCAGAGGCACTGTGGGCCAATCCTTCACTGTTTCCAAGTCAGTCCCACAGGTCACATTTAAACACCCTGTGGGCTGGATTTGGCCCAAGGGCCTTGAATTTGATATCCTTGTACTAGACTGTTAATAACCCAATTTTTTTAGACTAACAGGCAGCCAGTAAGCTAAAAGCAAGCCAGGAGGAAACAATTGACAGTTGGACAGAGTACAAATTGGAGAAACAAAAATGATCAGAATGAGATTATGCAAAAATTGGTTAGATTGTTAGACAATCATTCTGTTTAAGCACTCAGAAAGAGTTCTTTGTTGTAGTTCTCTCCATCTTTTTCTTTTCCATCTTTTAGAAAAAATATTTCTAAAGTTTTAATTGTTTACAATCAAGTGGTTTTCTGAGAACATGAGAACTAGTAGCCAAAGATATTGCAATACCAGGGAAGTATGAATAAGAAGATTAGCTTAGTACAAGAAATTTAATATTAGGGAGTTCTGTACTTATTTGGAGAAAGCCAAGGAAATCTCTGGTTTCTGAAAGTAGATTAGACGAAAAGAAGGAAGCAACGTGGGGGGGAAATTTTACACGTTATTACTAAGAAAAGTACATGGGTGTGGTTCATGTAGTCACCAGAGATTGATTGATTCATGGTATATTCTACTTTTATCTAAGGTTATAGAAACATCCTAACTCACATCTAAGGGAAGTTTGGATTAAATAAACCATGTTCTCTACTATACAGGGAATAGTTGCTTTATTGGTTTTTTTAGTGTTGGCAAATGCAACATTTTATTCTATTGCAGTTGTGGAAAAAGATTATTAGAAACTCATCTTACGTTTTTTGGGAATAAATAGGAATTGCTGGATTGTTACATTTAAACTGCTAATAAAAGCCAATTACTTTGGAATCCAGTTCTGTTCCTGAAGACTTCAGACACATTCATATAGGTTTTCTTTTAAAGCAATACAAAAATGCTTCAGCACTTCCTTATTCTAGGTTATATTCAACTTTTGAGTCTAACATATAGCCCTGCAATTCCTACATATATCCCCTCCAAGTATCATATGATTTAACTTCTAAACTCAGAAAATTAAACAGTTGTTGCCATAGGTTGAGACAGATTATTGGTACTTATCATTTAAGAAGTATCGCCTTCTCACACTTCTATTCTGGTCTCCTTCACAAAAAGACATGTAATTAATGTTTTCATGGTAAAGATGAGAAAATGATATTGAAAGGATACTATAACACAAAATGAAACATTTTATTTTGATTTAATTTCTTGTGAATATAATCACTATGCATTGAAACCATAGTTTACAACTTAGTCTGCTGTGTAAAACCAGCTAATGCAACAAAACTCAAATAAGCACCAGAGAGCATATGTCCACCCTGTCAGAGATTTGCGATCTAATTTCAGGTAGCCTCTTCATTCTGTCAGACAAAACTGTGCAGAGACACAGCTATTATTCAAATATTAAAAAAAGAAAACAAATCTATGTAACACAACCAAAGCAAAATTGTTGTTGTTTTTTTTGGTTGTTATGTCAACATGTTAAAGTTTACTGCCGGTTGCTCTTAGCAAACTTCAAAGCTTACTTTATGACAGAAGAAACAGTCATTGATCAGACCATTGAGAAACAGAATTCTTTACCATAAATGGACATCCTTTAGCATTACATGATGAGTCAAATTCTTAAGAAGTACTGCACTAGATCAAGTAAGTTGACACTATTATTATACAGCAATATTACAATTAGGACTTTTACAATTAGAATGAATAGCAGTAACATTTAGATTTATATAACACTCCACAGTGCTTTATAGCACTCTCTGAGCAGTTTACAACGTCAGCATATTGCCCCCAACAATCTGGGTCATTTTATCTACCTTGGAAGGATGGAAGGCTGAGTCAACAATGAGTCAGTGAGGATTGAACTGCTTGGCAGTCAGCAGAGTTAGCCTGCAATGTGATGGTCCTTTATATGGCTTATTCAATTAATTATGGTTAAAACAATCCATGATTTATCAAATTGCGTACAACACAATTGGCAAAGTTTATATAGCAGGCTAAAATATATTGCTGCTTGATTAGCTATTGTGGCTTGCAAGCCAAGCTTAGCACAATACACAAAACTAGATATTAGGACTTAGTCTCATTTCTGTATAAAAATGTGAGTCTCATGACATTAGACTTAGTATTCTTCATGCATCATAAAACAAAGCGGAGGGTTAGAAAAACTATAAATGTAAATGATCCCAATGTATTATAAATATAGGGCATGGAGTTAAATGCAAAGTGCAATTTACGCTGGCGTTTTCCTTTATTTTTTAATTTTAAAAAGAGCATGGGACATTGCCATCTTTGTAGGCTACTTCCACTCACCCCATTCCTAATATTCTCTTCTTTCTCACATAAAAATATAGTTCTATTTCAGTGAAATGAGTTTTTATCATATCTTTAATGAGATATGAACTCAATCCACAAGGTGCATTCATCTTGAAAATCAGGGAAATAAGACACAATCACAGATTGAATATCCTCAGTGCTTAAGCCAACATTCAGTGTGTGTGTAGCATATTCTGTAGCATATTCTGAAAGAATGATTCTAAGGCTATGTGTCAGCTCAAATCAAGTTGTCAGACTAACAATTTATAATTAAAATACTAGAAACAATAACCTTAAGGCATTTTGTTAAAGAACAGAAAACATTTTTATGTTATGCAGATCCAAGATTTTACCAAAAACCCTAAAGTTGAGCACCTGAGGCCATTAAAATTGTATCAGACTGAATTTTATATCTTAAACATTAGTGTAGCAAAGGCGATTTTTCATGACAGTGTGAAAAATCTCATCTAGAATAGTGTAAGTAGGTTAGGTTCTTCTAAAATACTATACCGTATAGACTTCATTTGAACATAAAGAAATTCTCAAATAAAAGAAGTTTGGCCTTTGAATCAGGTTCTTTGGATTGTAGGGCAGATAGCTGATTATTTTCTCCTTTGATAGAATAATCTTCTCAATAATCTTTTTTATTTATAAATTACTGCATTAAACAGAGTTCAGCAAGATAAAGTTAGCAGGTGCCCACCAATTAAATAGCTAAATATGCCTCTCACCTTCTGCCAGAATTTTTAGTCATGGTTTATTGATGAAGTCATGGTAGCCTAACCCTAGATCACACAGATTAAGCAAACTTGTTTACAACTACAACAAAATCTCACAATGCAGGTTAGCAAAAAACAAACTATGTTGTCTCTTACAACTCAACCAATGGTTTTAAGACATAGTTTAATGCCCTTCCCCAACCTGACCCTTTCCATCTGTGTTGGGAGTGCAATTCCCATAAATCTCAAGCACTAGGAAGTGAAGTGCAGAGGCTTTGAACACCCCGAGAATGGAGCGCGTGTAACATTCTTCTCATCCAAGGTGGTTAGTAACAAACAGCCTTCCCAACTCTATATATCAAGAACGTCTCCAGGGATGAACTTGTATTCTGTGTTCAATAGAAGCACGCCATCCAACAGTGGTAAATACAAAGGCAAACATATGTAGGGAACGGCACCCTACTATTACTTCACTGGACTGCGAAATTTTGCCAATATCTGGACCAAGAACTGTCATATGCGGAGGGAGTGGAAAACAGGAAATACTGTAAAACTAGAGTAAGTTTGTGGTTCAGGCACTTTTTATATCAGATACACAAGAGTTCATCGGGGCTTTTGCTGCAGAGGGCCATTTTTTTTTTTTAAATAAAGCAGTGCAAAATACTCTTTTTCATGGGGTGTGGAAGCGAAAATCTAACAGTAACATAACCTCCCCCCCCCTTTAAAAAAAAAAAAAAAACAACTTACTGAGCGGGTAAACTTGCGAAAGTCGCGCAAGTGGCCTGGCACTTTCAAAGGGGGATTTCCTAAATCGGGGAAAAGGAGCTGGAGGAAATTGGCGGCGCTCTTTTTTACCCGGATCGCTCGCAGCCGAGATTGACCCCGGAGGAGGAGGGGACCGTTTGATAGCGCTGGCAAAAGGTCGATCCCCTTTACCTGGCTAAGCTGGCGTTGGTCGCTCCCGCGTCCCGTTTCTCAAGCTCCCGGATCTGGCGTGGCGCAGAAATCCGCAAAGAGGGTTGTTTTGTTCTCTCCGGGAGAAGGCGGGTCCCCAAGCAGCGCCCACAGCCGGCCCGAAGAGGCTCGAAAGGGAAGGGAGGGGGGAGGCCTGAGGTTGGGATTGACCCTTTTTATTTTGCACTCGGCACCACAAACGGGCTGATGTCATCACAAGGGCCTCCGCTGTTTCCTGAAGCAACAATCGAAGCGGGCTGGCGAGCGATGAGGCGGGCCTTGCTGCCTCTTCAAGAGTCGGGCGAGGCGGATCTTCGGAACGCACCTCTTTCCCTAAAAGGCCTTTCCAATGAGTAGCTGCGCTTGTTGGAGAAGCTGAAAAGGGGCGGGGAACCGGTGGCTTTCTTTCTTTTTTTAATAAAAGTTTTTAAAGTTTTCACAAAACATACACCGACAAATAAAATATCTTTTTAAAACAAAAACAGCGTGGCCCCGGGGTTATCACTTCTCCATACAGACATAAACTCAATACATATTTATTTTATGCATTCTAATCCATGTCTTATAACTATTTTCGCCTCTGGCTTTCTTCAGTTGCTGAACTACAATTCCCCGCTGCTCTGGGTAGCGGCAGTAAAGCCATGTCACACTGCCCAACGGATGCAAAAAGGACACCACAATGGACAGCAAAATGTTCCATCCGTTGTTATCCGCTCTCAAAAGGGGCAAAAATTTGCATAAGCAGAGCGGATAACACGGAAAGGAACGGACGTGGGGAGGACGCAGAGCGGATGTATAGAGGATGCGTAGAGGATGTAAGCGGATGCGTAGAGGATGCAGAGCGGATGCGTAGAGGATGCAGAGCGGATGAGCTGCATCCGCTTTCATCCTTTCTCCATCCTGCTACTAACGCTGCGCTCCGTTCTGCTTCCTCCCTGCGTCCGTTTACCACTGGAACGGATTTGAGTTGTGCGGATGCACAGCGGATGCCTAGCGGATATAGCAGATGCGTAATGGATGCAGAACGGATATCCCCCGTATGCCTAGAGGATGCAGCACGGATGCATTGGATACATTTTCCCTCAAAGTTTGGGCAGCTCAAAACTTTCTGAGCGCGATGAAACGTCAATAACAGATGCTGGACGGATAGAGAGGAAGCAAAACGGAGGCGGTGAGTACATGGTTAACCAACGGATGGCAAGCTTTTTTGTCCGTTTTACATCCTCTTGCATCCGTTGGTGCAGTGTGACATGGGCTTAAGTAGGCTCGTCCAGTGAAGAGAAGGACCATGATAGCAGTCTTCCAATATTTGAGGGGCTGCCACAAGAGGGAAGGGGTCAAGCTATTTTCTAAAGCTCCTGTAGGCCAGACAAGGAATAATGGATGGAAACTGAACAAGGACAGATTTAACCTGGAAATAAGGAGAAACTTTCTGACAGAACAATCAACCAATGAAACAGCTTGTCCTCGGAAGTTGTGGGAGCTTCACCACCAGAAGCTTTCAAGAAGAGACTGGAGGGCCATTTGTCAGAAACTGTGTCTCCTGCTTGGGAGGAGGGTTGGACTAGATGACCTGCAAGGCTCCTTTCTAACTGTTAATCTGTTCACCACCCCTTGCTGAAAATTTGTTAACATCTGGAAAGCCCCAAATCCCCCAACTCAGTTTTTAAATAACACAGGGACCTTGGCGTTTTTAAAGACTGTTTTACGAACTTGGCAACTTTTAAGATGTTTGGACTTCAACTCCCAGAGTTGTCCATCAGCTTTCATTAGTGGGTTGCGGAAGTTCTTCAAATTGAAGGACAACATTTACTGTGACTTTCAACAGGTGCTTCATAACCAAAGTGCAGGCATCTTTAGCAGCTGTATTTCTGTAATAAATGCAAAATGGAGGATTGGAAATCTAGTTTATTTCATTGCATCTTTCAATATTTCATCATTTTATTTTTTTTAGTTACCCCCTATTGTTAAACATATAATGAAATGTTATCTTTGTAACTAATTGTACACAGTGAATTACATCTTCATTTATGGATTTTAGATACATTAATGATTGTATTGTGTTTACTATTGCTGTTTTTTAAAGGAAGCATAAAGAATTGATTCAGGTGTTTAAGATGTTATTAGTTGAAGTAACATTTTCCTCCCACAGAGTAACAGTTATAAAGCACAAGGTCATTCTAAATTTGAATAAGAGACCAGGATGCAGATGCCTCCTGCTGTTAAATTGCAATACTACACTCAGTTCTTGAACATTTAAGTACACAAAAAAGTTTAAAAGTTTTATTCTAAAATCTGAGGCAGAACTATTGTATATTATGGAGGAAACTTCCAGATCAGATTTTAATCCTGAAACCAATTACTTTGAAGCAATTCCAAATTAAAATGGCAATACACAGCCTTATTCTAACCAAAAAGTGGGGTTTCATAGAATTAGAATAAGTTGAGTTATTGGCAGTGATAGGTTGATTAAAAAAAATAGACGTCAAAATAAGTAAAATCCAGAGCACTGGCATTTTGACTGAGAAGCAAAATACAAGTGTGGGTTTTTCTTTTTCTTACCACTGTTGAAGGTCTCTGTTCCTCAAATGGTACCCCTCGGCTTTAAGTATTGTTTCCTGACAATGACTTCTAGTTACACTTCTGTATTTTCACATGTGAGATTGCATGTGGTGATGCAGAAAATATTTTAACATTATTTGCTAGAAAGATCTGAATGCCTGATCTGTATTGATTTATGGTCTGAATTATAATCAGAATCTCCTTTAAATTTCTGTATTCCTCTGTCCCCAGCCTAGCAAGATTATGTTACAAGTTCTTATGGCCTGAGAAGAAGAGTATAAATACTTAAAAGTTTTATTCCAAGACAGAATAAGATAACATAATCACATAATGTGAATCAGTAATCTTAACCATATATATAATGAATATGTTAAATGTAAGGTGTTACAAGATGTATTGGAAAGATGAATAAGTGAAGGAATGTATAATAAAAAGGGTTAAACATTTTGATTATAATATACAAAGAGAGAAATAGGAAACTATGTGGTTAAAAAGACTGAAATTTACATTGTTATAACTTGAAATAGAAGTTTTATAAAATGATGCATCACTGGTATATGTCACCAGATAAATTGTTTCGAGTGTGTAAAGCTACAATAGATTTATTTTGGAAATATGAACAAGAAAGGACATTTTATTGTGCTTGATGGACATGCAAAAAAGCCAGAAAATTTTGAGTAGTAATACATATACCAATTCAGAGGATCTTAAGGATTAATATGCAATTGAAAGCAAAAATTTTTCTATTGAGTTTGATAAACAGCTGGAAAAAAGTCATGAACTTTGTCTTTATAAATGATAATTTCAGCAATATTATTATATGCATAGGAGCATTGCCCAGTAAATGCCCATTATAGAGAAATGGTTGGTGGAATTGATGAAATTTGCAGTGATAGTTAATTGACTTCCTCAATTAGAGAAAAGACAATATATGCGTTTATTGCTGACTTGAAGCCCCTTCTAGACTTTTGCATGATAACAGGGAAAAATGAATTTGTGACTTATAGTTTTGATGACTAAAAAAAATAAATAGAAAAAAAGAGTTTGTTTTTATAGCCATAGAATAAATTTTGTATTTGTACTTATAATTGCTATTTTAAAAATAGGAAGGTCCTTTTTCTTTCTTTCTGAACTACTGGATTTTTATTTGTTTTCTTTCCTTTTCACTTTACATTAGTTCTTTTTAATTTTTAATCAAAATTCTTTAAAAAATTATAAAAAAGCAATATGAAGTGTATATCATGTCCCAAGAGAGCAAATCAAAGAACATCCAGAATTTAAAAGAGTTCAAAGTAAGAAAAACATATTTTCTGTTGCCAGAGAACCCCAGAGAAATGACCGCAGGCAGACCCCTTTTAAGCTACCAAACATGCAGGACTCTCTCCGTTAAACCAAAATTGAATTTTCATTCCATGAGCATTTTGACTAGCTTACAGAGGCTCCAAACTATAATTCAATACACCTGCTTTTAATAGTCTCATCTCATTGGATTTTTTTCCAAGACAAGTTATTTTATTTTGAAATGCTTTGTCCTCTTGTCAAGAATTAGACCATCAAAGTAAAGAGCTTTTGTTCATACCATAAGATCATCTCAAGGTTAAGGGGTAGCGGTTTCTCAATGTTAATTTGATGGAAGAGGAGAAAAAAATATTCCTACTCTTCACCCCTTACTTATTTCTGGTCTTCAAATGTCTGTTAATTTTGCCTCATTTTTCTCCAAGCATCCATCACAATTTCCCTCAAGATCTTTATGTCACTCCATAGTAAAAGCCTCCTGAGGCTTTTCATTCTTTAGCTTCTTTCTGGTCCGTGTTCTTATAGAAGTTTCCCCCCATCTTGGTCACTTTTTCCTTCTGTTTAGAATGCAGCCAGGTGAGAGTGCACACTTGGGAAGATGCCAAGGCCTCCAGCCCTTTCACTTTCAGAAAGTGAAAGAATTTGAGCAGGAAGCTGCTGTTAAACCAATGGCTGTTTCAGAGGTAATAATGAGGACTATGGCTGACGATGAGCCTCAATAGCCAGGACTAGGTTTTTAATTTTTTCCCCTCTACCAAGTGGTGTGTGTTCCTTTTTCAAATGCATGTCTAGTGACACATAGTCCTGTATGGCTCCTCATGGAGATCTTTAAAACACTCACCAGAGATGCTGTCTGTTTAAACTGAGGCTCAGCTGTTTAGTCCGGAAAAACACGAGGTAGACCGGGTTCCAACAGCAAAGTCTTTATTTTAAGTCAGGAAGCAGAAAGGA